>JARQAB010000140.1:0-80440 GCA_036172955.1 Meloidogyne arenaria
TAATTAAAAATAATGCTTCGTCAATAACATGCAATCTTGCTTTGTTACATGATCCATTTTGAATTTTTGAAACAAAATTCACTAAATTAGAATATTGTTATAATATTTATAAAACATTTAAATTCTAATTTATTTTTTCAAATAATATGATCATCATTTGTTGGGATTGGTTTCCGAAGCCTTTCAAGGTTTATACAAAGTCTATTCTTTAAATCACTTTATTTACATTTAACTATTTACAAATTAAAATATATACATAAGGGAGAGAAAAGGGGGAAAATTACAAATGTCTGGCCAGACCTGATAAATACACCTTCTAATTAGATATGTGATTTAATGTCGAGATTGGCGTAAACAAAGAATAAACAATATTAAGATAAGAGTCGGGAATTGTGATAGACTCTGATAACGGTGGGATTCCTTTTATATAGAAAGAAAAGAAGTCAAATATTATGTGCTGTGAATGCACGTAAATGCAACATATTTTTAGTTTGTTTATGATTAGGAGGGATACAGCATTCCTTCCCCCTTCGAAAAGAACGTCCCCGTTCTAAATTTCGGAGATTTGCTAAGCTGCTTTTTTAATTTACTGCTTTTCTTTAAACTAAATTTCTCGGATTAAACGGGTGCACTTTAATTTCCCTTCAATAAGGTAATTTAGGTCTATTTTAAATATTTTTTAAATTTTAATCTCAAAGACATTATTTTAATTTTTCTCATCGTACAATTTTGAACGTCGGTTTTTAAAAATATTTCTTGACTTTTTTTTTGATTTTAATTTTCCTCCGACCGAGTTTTCATTAAAATTTAATATTTTTTGCATATATTTTAATTTAGTATTGTTTCTCGTCTTTGTGACGGCTTATGAAAGGAAGAAACCCAGTAAAAACTAATATTAATCATTTCAATAAATATATGCAACAAGTAAGAAAAAATACATAGTAAAAAGTGTGGCAAAAGATTTTAATTCTTATCTATTCTTCATTCATATTGATCAGATAATTTGGAATTCAATAACAATAATTCAGTTAAATAGTTTTTAAAATTATAAATATACACATATAAACTTATTTCATCGTACAGTTTGGTATAACTTACGCCAAAGAACTTTATACTTTTAAATCTATTAATATAAATTGTTAGATTTTAACTGTGGAGCTGAAAATTTGTAATGCGTTTCATTCAAGATTCTTCCTATAATGGTGGAAGTTTATCTAATAGTATTTTTATTTTTTATTATGTTTTATTATTTTAGTAAATTTTAGTTTCTTTAAGAGGCTTTTAATAAAACTAATTGAGCTATATCTCCCCTTTTTGAAAATCAAACAAAATATACGATCGGTCGTGGCACCAAATGTGAAACAATTCTTTCTTACTCTAGATTTTAACCTTCCCACAGTTTGTAGGGAAATTTAATTTACAAAAAACATTGAATATCATGTATTAGTTGTTTTTTAATTTAATGTTTATTTTTAATTAGTTATAAAACTACAAATGTTTAAGTGTTTAAGGCAGTAATATTTTTATGTGCTAAATCAAATACGTTATCAATTAATATATTGCATTTATGTCGCTAAATCAAATAATGTTGAGGAAGAAATAATAAGAAGAAAATAAAATTTAAAAAATAAATATAAAAATAAAACCTAATATTAAAATTTTACAAAAATTTAAAAGTTAAAAATGATTTTTACTAATAAAATTCAAAAATAAAAGAGAAAAAAGTAAGTAAATAATTTGAGGACTGCTCGGTGGGAGGAGTATCATTGCAACTTAATCGTCTATAATGTTCAAAATTATTAGATGGGTTAGGGATGTGAAAATGTGTAATAGTGTTACAAACTACAGCCAAACAGCTCGTCGTAAAGAGTCAGTGAGTATTTTTATATTTAATATAATTTTTTTGGAAATTTAATTCCTTTTAAATTAATCCTGGTAAATGAATAATGAGACTATAACATTATATTAATAAAATTTACTTACAGAGATATGTATGAATATTAATTTAGAACTTAAATATTGTAAGGATGATTCACCCAGCCGCATTTTAAACGCTTAGGCGGGGGTTAAAGAATCTAAAAGGGTAAAAGAGAAAGCATTAGTCGATGCCCCGGTAGCTCAGAGGTAGAGCTCCTGCATATAGTGAGCGAAAGCGCCTAGCAACAACTAGTGGTGGTCGCAGGTTCGAATCCAGCCCGGTGGCTAAACTTTTGCAAACACTTCCTATATTATTGTTCGTTTTCTAAACATTTTTATTTTTCAAGAATTTTTATATAAACTTTTTTGATATTTGGATTACGACATTGCCTGCTAAACTCACTGTTGAGGATTTAAGTTTTTTCCCGTTCTTAAAAGAAAAAAATGTTTATTTATAAAATTTCAGCAAGTTTTAGCACGTTCATAATTCTTATATAGGAAGTACTCTGCTGGAAATTGTCATAAATTGGAGTGTCTTGGGCTTTTTGGTTCCTGTCATGGAAGCCCTTAGGGACATCCACCCATTATGTGCAATTGTGAGATCATCCAAGATCTTGGTTAAGTTTGTTGGACAATATCGAGGGATTTTGGCTTGTACGCAATTTTGGAATTGTTTTTCGGAATTTAGGGGGTTTTTTATTGGAATGGGGAATTGTTAATTCTGTTGCAATATTAATTCAGCATCAGTACATGATTGGGATAATTGCCGCTGGAAGGCTTGTGACATTTTTAATTATATGTAATGTAAGAATTAAGCGGTTAAATGTAGAAGTATTATTGGAAGAAATTTAATTTAATAAAGTCAGAAATAAATAATTAGATAGATTTAGAGCGAAAATGATAGGGAAAAAATCATTTTCATTAAATAAGGGAAACATTTTCATTAAATTCATTAAAAATCATAAATAAGGGAAAAAATTTATTATCTTTTTCAAAGGGTTTATAATTGGTGAGGGTTCTCACCGGCTGAGCTGTCAATTTAAAAACAAAATTGAATATAAATTAATTAAACACATTTTTTAACAAATTTATTTAACTTAAAGATAATTTAACAATCCAACAAATTTATTTATTTTTAAGAGTTTTACAAAGTTAACATGTTTTTTTATTTTACTTTTTAATTGTGAAGAATGTTAAGTGGGAACGAATTAAAGTGTGTGTTTTTGTGTGTATTTTGTTTTCGTAGAATGTGTATATATGAATACGTTTTTTTCCAGTTTAAAACAACGGAAATCGTATTTTTAATGAAACAAAGGGGGAATATTAGTGGGAGAGTAAATTAAAATTTTATTTTTTGAAGGGGACCAAAGAATATTTTGACATTCATATCTCGGTGATGTGACACCTCAATAAACAATATGTAATTATTTAAAAAATTTCAGTGATATTTAATAATTTATGAATTTAGCAAACTTTTAACTTGCATTCTCGCATCGCTTGTACTACAGTCTGTTACATTAGTATAAACTCACCCTAATTTTTTCTGATTTTCCCACTTTTTGAAGTCAGAACGTTCTTAAATTGGCTCAAATATGTAATAAACATTGATATTAAGAATAGCATAGTTAGAGTTTGCGAAAAGAAAATTTTTTATGATTTTTTAAATGAATATTGTCATTTTGGACTGTTACATTAGTATAAACTCAGGATTTTTTCTTTACTATAAGTGATCCAAAAATTCTAGAAAAATTCTTGTGAACATTTCCATCGATATCGAGTAGAAATGTAAAAAGAACGAAATCTATAAATGCCTTCTTCATTGAGATCTCAACCCCCTAAAATCAACGGAAAACGGGATTACAGTACTTTAAAAAATATTTTAACCACCTTAGAGCTTATAGAAAAATTTATTTTCAGACAGACAGAAAGAGCACAAAATTTGCTACAAAATACACTTGGTCCCATCCTTGAGAAAAATCTTACCATTGAGGAGCTATCTGTTAAAGGAGCAGATACATAGATTCTCTCAAATTACCCCATAAATTGTCATTATTTCTAATTTTAAATTTAACCGATAAGTCCTCAATGGTAAGATTTTTCTCAAGGATGGGACCAAGTGTATTTTGTAGCAAATTTTGTGCTCTTTCTGTCTGTCTGTGAAAATAAAATTTTTCTATAAGCTCTAAGGTGGTTAAAATATTTTTTAAAGTACTGTAATCCCGTTTTCCGTTGATTTTAGGGGGTTTGAGATCTCAATGAGAAGGCATTTATAGATTTCGTTCTTTTTACATTTCTACTCGATATCGATGGAAATGCTCACAAGAATTTTTCTAGAATTTTTGGATCTCTTATATTAAAGAAAAAATCCTGAGTTTATACTAATGTAACAGTCCAAAATTGACAATATTCATTTAAAAAATCATAAAAAAATTTTTCTTTTCGCAAACTCTAATCTACTTATGCTATTCTTAATATCAATGTTTATTACATTTTCAGCCAAATTTAAGAACGTTCTGACTTCAAAAAAATGGGAAAAAGAAAAAAATTAGGGTGAGTTTATACTAATGTAACAGACTGTATTATTTCATAACAAATTCTTTAGTTATTTTATTTGATTTACTTTAATTTTACATATAAAACTTTAGAAATATGTTGTATAGAAAGATTTTCACTTCTAAATCTTTTATTTCTTGTAAATGATTAAATAAATTGTTAAATTTCAAGATAATAATTAGTAAATTTATTTAAATAATAATTTTTTATTGAAAATAATAGATTAAAAATCTCTTGCAAGTCACTTCCAAATCATCCATATTCGGTACGAAGCCATGATCGATCTTGAGATATAGTAATCTCATACTAAAAAATAAACATTTCAATAAATAATCAAATAAAATTTATCAGTGCCAACGATTTCCTAAGAAATATTATATGAATCACCGCAAATAGGTCTCACTGAACGATAATGATTTCTTATTCTGATTTTTGTGATTGGATCATGCGCAAACTTTGTAATTAACAAGACTCCAACATTTTATGTATTTAGACTGTTATGATCAATACTTTTATATATCCATATTTATTTATATTTCTATTTATTTATATATCATTTCCTTATTTATTTAATATCAATTTATCATCAAGATCGCTGCGAAAATAATATTGTTCATATCTTTATTGTTTTTGTTTTTATTTTACTTGATTTTATTTTTTAATTCCAGAAAACCCATCTGGTCCATCTAGATCAAATCGTTTTTCTTCTGACTATATGACTTAAACAATTTTCATCTGACCATATGACTTTAAGTATTTTTAATAATTAAGGATTTATTTAAACGAATAAACTTTATCACAACAATAAAAATATATTATTTGATTAATTTAAAGACTTTTATAATTGAATGGAATAGAAGCTCATTTACATCATAACAAATTATTATAAATTATAAGTCTATATATTAGCTAAACGAATATTAATAGAAATAATTCAACTGTCTGTCCTTTTGAACAGATGGAAATCAAACTAGTGGACAATTTAAAATAAATTAAATTAACTCAGTATTCCTTTGAATACTATAATTTAATAGTATTATTACACTTTTCTGTTACCTTAAACAAAAATTCCTCAATATCCCAATTTAGAAAAGTTTATACATATTTCCTTTTTATTTCGTTTCCTTCAAAAATGGGTCGTGGCACCGTTTTCTAAATTTGCCTAATAAATATTTTATTATATAAAAATGAAAAACTTTTTCGTCTGTGGTGAAGGATTGTAAGATTTAATAAAAGTAAAAATATACTCTCAATGATATTTAAAGTACTCTTCACTTCTTTTATTAGTTTAAGTGCTAATGAGTTGTTATTACAAATTACGCAACTTAGCATTGGAATATTAATTTTAATGATTCTAAATTAAATATAAATTTTAGATTTTTTTCTCAATTAGATGTGGCGAACATATTATGTAGTAATGGATACTTTGTGGGTTTAGTCAGATATCATATTTAAAAATGTTTTTTAAAAGATAATTTTAAATAAAAATTAATTTAAACTAAATTGGTCTTTCCCGGTTAAGAGAAGAATATACTTATGCTGCGGATTAATGAATTTGTTCTTAAGCCTGTTTTCATAATGGAGATCTTTTATTTGGTCTAGTTTATCAAGTTGATTTCGTTCAATTGTAAATAAAATATATATAAAATTATATGATAATTTTCAAAAATTTTTGTCACAGGCATTGAATTATTTTAATATAATTTACCCATAATAACATTCATAATACTAATTTTAATAATTATGGCGATTTCTTTATAATTGCTGTACATTTATTCAGTAAATTATCCTCTTTTATTAAAAAATTATGATTATAAAATTATAATATTATATAAATTAAAAAAATATAAATAAAAATATAAATTATGAAAAATTTTCTAATGCTCTCTAATCAGACCTCCTTAATGTACGCACAAATTTTATTTATTTTTTTTGTTGAACATCGTAAAGAATTAAATTCTTGATTCGCCCGACTTCTTTTATAAAATTACATATTAGATTTCTAGTTTTCACACAAATAACATCGTTTTTATGAGAATACTATATTTTTAAATAAATCATATTATAAGAATATTGTATTTTATTATGAAATAACTATTTCAATGACTAATTTTATCAATCAAAAAACTTTAAAATACTGCATTGTAAATGCTGTTATTTTTAATGATCATTTTATTATTATTTTTTAATTTAAAACTACTAGTGTAATTTAAAATATAAAGGAAAATTTCTACTAATTATTATTGTTGTTAAGCCAAATTTCAATAAATATATCTTAAAATTTTTTAAATTTTTGTTAAAACATTCAACTGTTGAAAAGTTTGTTTCAATGAACCTATTTCATTTAGATAAACATTAAACAAGGCTAATTAAACCTTAAACAATAAACTTTTTTCAGAATATCTCCTAACCATACTAACCCTTCACAGAGTTATCCCTACCTAAACCTTTACAGGGTTAGCTGATTTATTATAAAATACTTAAACTTTTATAATACATATTATATACATACATTTATAAAAACTTAACATTTCTATTGAATACATTGAATCTAATGAATTCACAACATATTCCATACACGTTCTAATTTAGTTATATAATTTGCAACAAAGGTTTAATAACTTAAAATTAGTGATGCAAATAACTTTCATTTTCCCATTTGCAGCAAAAAGCCCATTTTCCTAACATTATCAATAAATGAAATACAAATTCAACAGGAAACAATTCATTAACATAATGAGTGAAATAAAATATTATATTTTTATTATTTGGAAAATGTTTACATGCTTCTACTTCTGAATGTAAAGGTTTCTACAGCTTTTATTTTTCTTATTTTCATAAGTAAATTTAAACTATTTACTATCTATTCTAAATCAACATTTAAGCTGTTTATAATTAACTTAGAATTCAACATATTTACTATTTGTAGTTAGATGTTGTTATTTTATTATTAAATAATTGAATTCAACTATTATATTTAAGTATAAAAGTAAAAACATTAAGAATTAAAAAATTTTTACATTAAATCAGTAAGCAAAACCTAAGATCTCTAACATTATAAAAGTTTCATAAAATATCTAAGTTTTACGCCTTAATGAATAGAGATTTTATGCTTTATTTTAATTTATATTACTTTTATATTTTATTTCTTATATTAGGTTTTGAATAGCATAGATTTTATGATTTTGCAATAAAATTTATATTAAATATTTTATTATATTCAATTTTATTATATTTATTGTTATGCAATTTTTTAAATGTAAAGGTTTGATTTTGAGACTGTCTGGTTTCCATTTTTCCCCAATGAATCATATCTATGTGTAATTTTGAAAGATAAAACTGTTCTACTGTAATAATCATGGGCTTGCTGATGTGTGTTATCAAGATTAATGATCTGATATTCATCTTTAAAAATCTCAATAAAGTCATTAACCAACTAAAAATCTATTTTATTTTGATAATATTTAAAAATATTCCTGGTACACTCCACTCTGTCAACATAGTAAATGAAGTAACTGCCTTATTCCTACCCTCATAGTTCAGAACCATTCCTTGTATTTAAATGAATTCTTAATTATAACCTCATATGCTCAAATAATTATTGTATTAATATCTCAATAATTATAGTAGTTATTTTTATATTTATCCCTTTATTTTTATATTATCCCTTTTTCTTTTCATTTTTATAATTTACGCATACTAATTATTTCTTAATTTGTAATAAATTTTATAAAAAATAACTTTTTCAATAAGGCATCAAATTTTAATTTTAAAAATTTTAAATCATCTAGTTAAAAAATTTAATTTATTAATATCTTGTGATAATTATCAAGGAAATCTGACTGAAATTTTTATACACCACACGTGTCATACCATCATAGTGCTCCTGCAATTAACCTTTATATGTTTAAAATTAATTATTTAATAATATTTTTATGTTATTATTTTTATCAAAAATTTAAAAAATAGGCAATTATATTGCATTTTAATCGATTAAATAAAAATAATTTTTTTATTTAAATTTTATAATTTACAATTATAATTGTCAAAAATTAATTAATTAACAAAAATTCATTCATATTCAAAGTTAGATGTATATTACTTCCATAAAAGTTTGCCAATGCACTAAATGCGCCTGATAGTCTTTCAAGTTGTTTTTATGGTACTATGCGTTTATATCCCCGCAATTCCGCAATGTTTGTCCGCACTTTTTTCATTCTTTCTCCTCATAAAGGATGAGAAACGGTCAAGTAACCCCCATTTTTTCTTCGCCTTCTTTCTCCTCTAACAAGAAAAAAAGGGCTGATTCGTAATTAAAAGGGCTGATTCGAACGGTACCATTTTTTCCCGTAAATGCCTGTGGACCGAGATATGTGGCTCAAGATGGCCAAAAACCATAGGTAGACTAAGTATCGTCTTGTATCGTAACTTTGTTCAATCTTGTACAATCACGATGCTTTTGGTGTCATTTGACTCATCTCGTCGAAATACTTCAAATGAGTATTTGTTTGTACAAACTTTTTTATTCGAAATCTTCATAGGCTCGTATTTCGGTCCAATAAAATCAAAAAAATGAGGGAGGGGGGTACCAAACAAACTATTACCGAAATAGGTAATTCTAAACATTCTCTTATTTTTACCTTTATATTTTTCTATAAGAATATTTGTGTCCCTCTATTTTTACTTGAACATTTTAATCTTTGTGAGAGGAGGAAGAAGGCGAAGAAAAAACGGGGGTCAAAACTTGACCGTTTCTAATCCTTTATGAGGAGAAAGGATGAAAAAAAAGTGCGGACAAACATTTGCGGAATTGCGGGGATATAAACGCATAGTACCGTTTTATTAATATTTTGTCTAATTGCTGATGTTATAATATTGAATAAAAATGGGTATATTCAATAGAATGAGTTATATTATGATTTATATAATATTAACTGTATAATTATTATAAGTTTTAGTGATATATCATCTATTTTATGCATTTAATATATACATTAACGTATTTTATTTATAAATAAAATGTTGTATTAATTAAAAAATAATTAGATAAAATGAAAAGTCCTATAATTTGTATAAATAAATAGCCATTTGTTATATTTTTATTCTGTTGTTTGTTTTGCTTTCTTTTTCGCTTATTGTTTGTATGTATACGGCCGTATCGTAACAAACTAGTGAAGCGTCGCAAAAAATGTGTATTTGAGAAGAATGATTGCTTTATGCATAGTGAACGAGGTAGCTCTATAATCGCGTCTTCCCACTCTGTGGCTATTGCTGTCCATTCCAATTGTTTCTCTTCTGGTAGGGGTGTGTCCCATTTCAATTTTAATTCCCAGAGTAATTGGAAGAATATGCGCGCTTTGAGTGAGGCGGGATAGAGCAGTCCCAGTGGATCAAAAATACTGTTTAGGACACGGAGGATTTTTCGCATAGTCCAGTCTACAGAATTTGCTTTAGGGAATGAAAATTTAATTTTGTCTTCCCCGTTGTTCCAGCTGATTCCGAGGAATTTCTTATGAGGCGCAATTTTAGCTGTTTCCTCTAATTCGCTCAACACATTTTCGTTATTGGCTAGAAATTCGCGTAATTCCATATTTGCGTCTAGAAAAATTTCGCGAATAATTTTATTTTGCCTTCTTCTTCAGAGTTAGCTGTAAGTATATATTGTCCATATAAATGGAATTTTCCACTTCTTTAGCAATACTAGGATATTTTTTAGCGATTGCCGAATTTCTTAAGTGGTGTATTACAGTAGCTCCTAGCAAAAAAGGTGAGGAAACTGCTCCAAAGAGAACTCGCCCGGAAACGCATTAATTTTATATTAGCTTGCGTAGGCGGCTTATTTAAATCTCTTAACCAAAGAAAACGTGTTAGATCTCTGTCTTCTTTGTGCAGTTCTAACATTAGAAATGCAGCTTTAATATCGCAGGCTATTACTATTTTTGCTTGGCGCCAGCGTAAGAGAACGTCTGCAAACTTTGGCAGTAATACTGGGCCGCGATATAGCGTGTCATTTAAGGAGGGTGACTTTAATATGAGCTGAACAATCAAAAACTATGCGCAATTTTTTCTTATCTTGCCGATAAACCGCTTGATGGGGTATGAAGTGGCATAGGTTTTCTGTTTCCTGTTCTACTTCAGGTTTTCCTCAATATTTTTTCGTTTAATTGGTCTGTAAATCTTTTATCGTACATTTCTAATAAATTTGGCGGATCTTCTATGCTTTTAATTTGCGCAATGTAGAATTTAAGCGGCTTAGGCATAGATTTTGTTTGTAGGTAGTGACGGCGCGTTTGGGCGTCGAGGTAGGCGGACGCAATAACTATTTCCGTTTTTAGTAATTGTTTTATCGAATAAGTTTTGCGCGCTTTCGTCCTCATTTTCAGTTGGCGACTCAGTAATGCCAATGCCCTCCAGGCCGTAAAGTTTTTGTTGATCCGTTAAATTTTCAAAAAGTCCATATGTTAAAACATTTTCATTACCGTATCAATTAATACCGTTTGCATTTTTTGTGTTTATTTTACCGCACTATAGGACCTAAAAGCGTTTCAACTAAACATATTCCTCTGGGTAAGTGCTCTATTTTTGTGACTAATACCCAGAAATGGTCCATTCCTATTAATATTTCTGCTTCGTAGTTTTCTGTAGGAATGTTTATTTTTTCGTGTTTTGGTCTTTTGCGTAATTTCGCGGTCGGTTAGCTTTGCTGTAGCTATTTTACCGGAATTTTTTCGGCAGTGCAAAATCGAAATTCTTTAAATTCTAATCTTTGCCGCCAATTTTTTCGAAGTCCAAGCTTTAATTGCACGCTTTTACTAGCAAATGAAGTTGCGTGATTAAACATCCCTTGTGCATTAATTGTTATTCTGGCGCTTCTTTTAAATCAATAACTAGTTTGCTTGCCAATTCTTTTTTAATAAATGATCTAGAGGAACCTGGGTCGATGAATGCTTTAATACCTTTTATAAACTTTCCATTCCTGCTGCTACAGTGATTTGGCGTGTCATAAAAGAATGTCTCTTTGCGCCTGAGATTGCGTTGCAAGAGAGTGTTGTTGGACTGTTTCGCTGTTTCTTTTTCAATGGCAATTTTTTACAAACTATGTCTTTATGAGTCCCGTCGCATAATTTGCATTTATATTTTGCAAGACAAATATTATGATTTACGTCTTTAAAGCACCAAATGCATTTTTTCAATATTGCGAGTCTTTTTTGGCGTGCTTCTCCTGTTGAGTATTTTTGGCACGACGTGCTTCTATGTGACTCCTCATTGCAAAAAATGCATGGTAATATTTGCGCTCTGGTTTTTGTCTACGCGCTTGCGGTTTGCTCTTTTGTGCATTATTTCTATTTGCAAAATTCTGTTTGTTTGCGCGTTTGAGTTAAAAAATACTCGCGCATTTTCCGAAAAGTTTTTCTCCGGATTTGCCTCCTTTCATTTTAAATTTATTTTCTAACTGAGGCATTCTATTCACTTTTTCGTGCAATTCTATGATTTTCGCTAACTTTTTAAGTACCTTTTCTGTGTCCCATATGAAAGGTTCATCGTCGTCACTTCCTTCACATTTTGCCATAGCTTTTTGTTTAGCTTTTTCCAATTCAAGAAGAATCATTTTGGCATTTTTCTTCAATGACTGATGAAATAAAGGACTGATTTATATTTTCTCCCATTTGTTGTAGTTGTTGAATAATTCTGTCGATATTGTCAGTTGTAAATCGAATAGAATTTATGATGAATTATTAGCTGGAGGTAAAGCTCTTAATTCTGCGCGCAAATTTGCTTTAATGCGCTCTTCGTCCCCATATCGCTCGCGAAGTTTGTTATAGCAATATGGTAATTTGCTTCAGTTATAAAATAATTTTGAATTAATTTTTTAGCTTCGCCTTTAACGCAACCGTTAAGATAATTGAATCTATCTATATTGGTTAAAGCGCGTTTTCGTGAATGGCAGAGCGATAGTTGTCCCAAAATGATGGCCAAAGGTTTAAATCACCATAAAACTCAGGTAATGAGTTTGGGCAAACGTATTTGTGAATATCTGTTTGGCGTCGCTTGGCGAATAGAAGATGCGCGGTCAGAGTCAATGCTTTTTTGCCTTATGGCATTCTCTCCAATTTCTATGGAGGTGCCTAGGTCAACCGCTAGTTCATTTGCCTCTTCTATTTTTACCAAAAGTCCCTCTTCTCCTCCTGCCACAGCCTCATAGAGTGAATTTTCTCTTTCTGCTTGCTCTGGCTGTGATTGGACGATTACTCTTGTCCAATTTTCAGTGAGGGTTGATATTCTGGAAAGGGTCCGCTCTAGCTTTGAATTAGCATTTTTAGTTTTTGAACCAAAGCGTCCAATTTTCAATCTCCTCATTCTGATTTGGCCTCTCATCCAATATCGTTTTTGCGTCTGTGATTGCACGAATGAGAGTTGCTTTTGCGGGTCCTAAGCTCTGGCGTATAGGTCCGCTCATTTTTCGCGTTTGGCTATTTTTGCGCTAGCGAAGATTTATTTGGTTCAGATTTTTGGCTTTTGCGTTTTGCGTTTAGCCGTTGCACCACTTTTGGATGTGTGCGAAAATTTATTTGCGTTTAGGTTCAGATTTTGGCTTCGCGTTTTGCGTTTAGCCGTTGCACCACTTTTGTAGCGGTTATGTGAAACCGTTACAAAGAAATTTATTTAAAAAATATAAAAATTTTTTATATTTTTATTTATTTATTTTCCAACAAAACAAAGGAGAAAACAATATTTTTAAATTAAAAAGCTTATTTTAATAAAAAGTGGAATTAAAAGCTAAGTGAATAGTAACTGAAGTGAATAATAATAATTTTTTAAATTGTTTTTTGAGAAAGGAGGAAGTAAGCCTAACGGGAAGGAAAAGAGATAAGATCATTACAATAGTGTGGGAAGCTAATAATTATAATAATTATATTTTTACGTGGCTCTGTCCACGACAAGAGTGATTAAAGGGAAGGGAAAACAATATATTTATAGGAATTGTTTTTGGAGCAAAGGGAATTTCAACATATATGTATGGGAAATTTTTATGGTGATTAATATATTTCATAATTTTAATAAGCTATTTAAATAATTAGTGGAATTAATTCGCAGGATGCGACAAGGAACATAAAGATTGAATTTTTAATTTTTAAATTTGTTCGTAGAACGATTTGTAAAAACATTCTTTATTTGTTTATCTGGGAAAGGTTAAAAGCTAAAAGCAATGTCTAAAATTCAAAATTATTATTTTAAAATAATTCTAAATTTAAAATTATTGTTTTGGAAATATGTTAAATTCATTAAAAAAAAGAAAAATTCATTGAGTTTTATCAATTTTACTAGAGCATAATGCCGATTTTATTTATCAGTTTCTATTCTTATATTGTATATATTTCTTTGTTATAAAGTAAAAAAAAAATCCTAAAAAAACAATATTTATTGAAATACCTTATTTTGTTGCCTGATGTTTGGAGAATAGGCTGGAAGAGCAGGCGATTTTGTAATTTCTCTCATTTTGTGATGGGTTTTGTCAACGCTAGAATCTTAATAATCACAAAATTTAAATATAAATACACAAAAATCCCCAAATATTTTATACCAAAGATTTTAAAATATTTAAAATTTAAAAAAAGTATTGAATAGGAAAGAGAAATTTTTAAATAGATAGAATAAATAAAAAGTTTTTGGAATTTTAGGATGTTTGAGTTTTTTGATGTTTTCAAATTTCTTTTGTTTTTTTTGGATTTTTTGTTTTATGGATTTTTTGGATTTTAGTTTGTTCTGATTTTTGTTTTATGTTTGAAGATTTTCGGATTTTTTAAATTTTTGTGAATTATTTGAAAATTTTTAGATTTTTTTTATGTTGAAAAAAAAAAAATTCCTTACACCCTATCCATTGAGTAAAAGTGTAAAAGAATTCAAATAAAAATAAAAAAAGTATTGTGGGTATGTAATAATTTTGCCCTTACAATAATTTTCATCCCAAAGCCCCAACCAAGTTTTTTTAAGTTCTCATTTACTTTTTCAGCCTCTGCAGGATGAGTAACTTTCCGAGTTCACTACGACAAGTTGGAGCATGTTTTATGGGCTCCATATGGGCCATTTTTAATCCAATCTACCATACAACTCCTATGGTAGAAGGGTGGTTGTAGTGTTTGTTGGTGTCTTTTTGTCAATCTATACCAATCAGTCATTTCAATACGTTCACCTTCTTTCACAATCTTTAAGACATATTGGACAGTTGTTTATTGTGTTGCTTTAGCTTCGTTAAATGTGAGCGCCATTATCTTTCTAGAACGAGATTAAATGTTTTATATAAACCGATATCCTATTTCAAAAAATAAAAAGGCAAAGATTTTTCTGTGTTCTTTGGATTTCTCCGTTTTAAGGATTTTTCCTCATTTCATATACCGTATTTATCACAATAGAATGGCAGCATTCTATTTTTCAATACACAAAAAAATGTCATTCAATTATAGGTGCCAGTTCAATAGTGGCCCATTCTATTTTCATAACGCCAGAAATTGT
Source organism: Meloidogyne arenaria (assembly GCA_036172955.1). Taxonomy (NCBI): domain Eukaryota; kingdom Metazoa; phylum Nematoda; class Chromadorea; order Rhabditida; family Meloidogynidae; genus Meloidogyne; species Meloidogyne arenaria. Next base: position 14,983 of record JARQAB010000140.1, read on the forward strand.
GGGATTGTTGAGATTGAGACGGTCGATTGCAAAAACTTCCCTCATATTATATCTCAACACATCCCTTGATATCCCTCTCAATCACCACTTTTTTGAGTCAATTTGAATGGGGGTGATTTGAAGGGTTTGAACATATTTTTCATTTAAACAAATGTGTCATTCAATTGGAGGTGGCATTCAGATGGAGTGCCATTCAATTAGAATAAATACAGTATTTTTTCCATTTTGGAATAAATAGTGAAATGAATCGATGGAGTGGGTAGATCCCAAGGAATTCAATAAGATCCAACAAGACCATCAATCCAAAGATCCATAGGACCAAAGGAAAAAGGAAAACAAAAAAATGGAAAAATCTCTCAGCATTTGATTATTTCTCATACTTAAATATTTCTCATACAAAAATTAATGTAATTATTCGAGCCTTAATTTAAATAAGATGATTACAGCGGTGTCACGACACTTGCAGATCAGACATTTGAATATCCGACCTTTTGCAGATTAGACCCATTTCGCTCTCTTCTTTACCTTACCTATACACCGTGGAGTCTTGCTGCTGTGGAGGAATCCTGGGATGCTCGTCTCATAGATGATAGGAATAGGATCATGAACTACCCCTGAGACTACCCCCAGAGCCATGCCTCGCCGACGCTCCATAGGTCTACGTTTAACATTTTGAACCTCCGGAAAAAAGAGTGGTGCCGTTCGACTCAATCGTCGAGACGAATTGGTATGAGTCTTATATCAAAACCTTTCCACCGGTATACTATACTATGTATATCCTTTGATTTTTTAAGTTTTTTAAATTTTTTTAAATTTAAAATTTTTTTTCAAAAATTAATATCTGCAAAAGTCGGATCTGCAAATGTCTGATCTGCAAGTGTCATATCTGCAAGTGTCGGTATCTGCAAATGTCGATCTGCAAAAGTCGTCTGCAAATGTCGGGTCTGCAAATGTCATATCTGCAAGTGTCGTATGACCGATTACAGTAATGCTCTCATTTCTGGCTTACATAAAAAACTTTAACTTACCAAAGCATTAGTTTCAATTTCTTCAACAATTGGGTTTATTTTGGCTGTAATGAGATCAGTTATTTTTGTTGTTATTGACCTATCTGTCAGCATTTGATTTATCTCCTGTTTACGTGTGTTTTGAGATTTACCTTCTCTTTTTAATTCAGCATCAAGAATTTTCATACACTAAATTATTAATATTTTATAAATATTTATTATGAAGAGAAAAAGTGCTTATTATTTACAACCAAATTCACCGAGCATATGATTTATCTCCTATTTGCTTTTGTTCGAACAATAGCGTTCTCGATTTAGTGTCGGATATTCGTTTTTTAATTATTTATTTTAGTATGTTCCTAGAGTATATTCCGAAAGTTATAGCCAATTTTTAAAAATTTCATAAATTCGATTATAGCCTTCACAAATTTTGAGGAATAGGGAATCGAGCGGGTCCAAACCCAGTGGGCCTAGCCCCAACATGAAAAACTGTTACGATACCCATCCCCAACTGTTAACCCTAATAAAAACTTATTTTTAAGAAATAAATATAATTTGGCAGTCAAATGCGTATTTGGACTAAAATCTAATTGGATGGTGACATATGCAAATTTTGTAAAATCAGTTAACCTGTGAGCGAGTGGGTTTGTAATATTTATAGAAATATTCAATAGATTTCGAGCTATATTTCTCAATCAACTCTTCACGAATACGTTGTAATTCAGGCTCCTCTATTGAACTTGAATGTCCAGCGCTACATGAATTTGAAGGTCCAGCGCCTCTTGAACTTGAATGTAAAATTTGAATATGTATTATAAAGAAAAAAGTCAGCAAAACGGAATTTAATTTATACATCTGTAAAATCTTGGGCTTTTGAAAGTTAAGGAGGTCAATAAGCAATAGACCCGTTTCTTTATTAAATACTAATAGACCGATCCGACGACCAACAACAATTCATAATTTTATGAATCTGACTTAAATTGCGGATTGAGTGCATAGTGTTTTTTTTCGGTTAATCCACAAATGGCGCTTGTTTAGACAATATTTATAGGATCAAAACCCCCAACATTTTTGCCTGTGGCGCTATAAAGTTGAAATTGTTGATAAATTAACGAACTGGATTGACTCCGGCTTCCTGCTACCTTTATAAAACCCAGTTGTTAGTGACCATAATTTTTAAACGCTTAGAAACTCTGAATACATTTTAGTAAAGATGTGTCTGGTTTTGGACAATTGTATGTATGAGGCCCTTACCTTTGTAAATTTGTTGAAGTTGAGGACCCAGCACCACCAGTACTTGAAGGTCCACTACGCCCTGCATGATGTGCACGACGTCCACCTCGCCCTCCTCCATTCGCTCTTGGAAGTAAAATTAGTATATATAGTAAAAGGAGAAGAAAGTTGAATGATTTTAACATTGTGAATGATTTGAAATTTCTTGTTTTTAACTAAAATATTAAAAAATAATTTTATTAATCGAATTTTACCGAAATTCATAATTTCAAAAATAATTAAAAATTTGAAAATTAAAAATGATTGTAGAATCAAAACATTACCCATACCTTAATGGTGTTTTGGACCCTTCACTATGGTCCAAAACACTCTAGTTGCGGAAATGGCTGTAGACCAAGATATATAATAGGTCTTCGAAGATCGAAAACCCATAGTAGAAGGAAGTAAGCTCGATTAGCTCTGCTATACTCTATGTTTGAGCGTCCAGTTGTTAGGCGCTTACCTGAAACCGTAACTTAGTAGGAAATAAATTGTTGGAATTTATCTAAATTTCTTCAACTCATTGACAAATCCAAAAATTTCAGAATATTTCATTAGATATTTTGAAACTCTTACTTTATGTTTTTTAAACATGGAAAAATTTATTTCAAGTTAACATAAGATGGCTCGCATTTTTTACCGACGTATTTTTAGGTATTATCGTAGTATGGTTCACCGTTATTTAATAGGTAAATAAAATAAATAAAAATGGGCAAAATTATTGGTTTATATAAACAACCCAAAATATTAAGTACATATTTTATTGCGCAAGGCTTTCAAATCTTGATTCGAAATTTCGATTTTACTCTAATATTGTACCGCTTTACAGACCAGTATGATGAAACACAAGGGAAAAAGCCAACACTCTCCTATAAAGCCATTTTTTTAATTTAAAGTTTATTTTTACTGCCCTTTTATTAAATCTATCGAGAGACTATCAGCGTTTCAAAATTTCGACTTGAAATCTCAAACTCAAATTTCAGTTTGGCTAAAAATATATTAAATATTTTTACTTCGAAAAACTGAAATTACCCTTTATATGATGCCCCAACTCTAGATAACTTAAATTTAAAATGCGTTTTTTAAACATATGATTGGTTAAAAGGGGGCCTTGGAAAGCTCCAATAGTCCAGGGAGAGAGGATCCCAATTTTTGGTTTCGGTTATTCAAAGTATTTTCTGAAAAGCAACACTACTATCCTAGTTGTTAGATAAGTGAAGAAAATTATTTAGAATTTAAATTTTCTTGAAAATGTATTTAAATTAAAGAAGCTATAATAACAAGAGCATGAATTTTGATAGTTCTGAAGCTAATAGGTGATAGCATTTGATATTTTAAGTTCCATTAGTTATTTTTTGTTAATATATGTAAGAACAAAAATATTTTATACAAAAGATTAAATATTTAAAATTTAAAAAAGAATGAAAATAGGAAAGAAAATAGATTTTAAAAAGTTAGAATTAAATAAAAAAATTCAGAGAATTTTTTGGGTTTTTTGATTTTGTTTGGGGTTTTCTGTATTTTTAAATTTTATGATTCTTTTAGATATTTTTATTTTTTGCTTAATAGTTTTTTGGTTTTTATAATTTTATGTTTTTTTGTATTTTTTGATTCGAAGCTTTTTTTGTTTTAGTTTTTTCTTATTTTATGTTTTGACTTAGTATCAAATACAATTAAAGTTTCAATAAATAGAAGAATATTAAATTTAAAAAAATGTTTGAAATTTAAAAGCTTAAAGCGGTTTTAAATTAATATAAAAATATTAGAGACGAGAAACTAATAGAAAAAATTTTTTCCATCATTTTATCATTTCGAAAATCGAAATTTCGAACCACCCCTATAGAGATCTTTTAAAATTTTTTATTTAGGTATAAAACATTTAAAGAATTTCCCAATTTAAAGACTTATTTTTTAAATTTTTATTTTGTCAATTAAGAAAGGGTACTTTAAAAAATTTGCACTTTTTGTCAATTGCCAAAATTAATATTTAATTAGTCAATAATATTCATACTTGTATTTGTTTATCTCCCCTTTATACCCTTAACATTTATTTAGAATTTTAAAGTTTGAGAGCCGTTTCAGGGCGGCCGTTTCAGAGTAGCCGTCACGCTACACCCAATAGGATTAGGTTGAGAGCCACAATTTTTTAAGAATAAAGTATCGATTGATTACCCGCCGGCCCGAATCGACTCGATCCCCGCTTCAGGCTTCGTTTGATACCCTTTAAAGCACCAGAAGCGCCTTCCGATGCAACTTTACTTATCCCTTGCATTACTTCAATCAAACCCCGCAACCTCCAATAGGATTGGGTTTGCAAATTATTGATTGATTAGAACAAGAGGGCCCTGAAGAGACCAGTTATATGGGCAGAGAAAAAAATTTTTCTCTGACTTCTCTCGCCCGGTAATCGGTCTCTTCAGAGCCCTCTTGTTCTAATCAATCAATAATTTAATAATGGTAATATAGTAGTTATATTGAAATTACGTTGAGATAATTTAAAATTAAATTTTATAAATAAAAATTTTCATAAATGTCCGATTTATAATCAGAAATTTAAAAAATTTAATATTTAAATGAAATTTTTCTTTCGAAATTGGAATAACCAAAGTAAGAGAAGTCTAAAGAAAAAAACTATAGTTTAATAGTATAATTATGATTCCCCGCATTATTTTTACTGTACAATTATGTTAAAATTAAAATGCCATAAGTAGTTAGTCCGGCGCCCGTGTCGCCTGTCAAAAATGATTTTAGTTAATCAATCAAAATCAAAAGGTGTGAAGTCATTCCCCTTCCTCACCAACCAAAAGGTTTTGAGACTTTTCTTCCCCCTCTCTAATAAAAGGTCTCCCTCACCCACCCCAAAAATATTAAAACCTTTCTTTCCCACTTCTTCAGCCACCCACCCCTCTTAACCAAAAGGTTTTGAAGCTTTTGCTTCCCCCATCCACCCCACAAACCAAAAGCTCTTCTTTTGTTTTCCCTCCCAAACCAAAAACTATTGATATCCCCAAATTATGCAAATGCCTCGCGCAAAAAAAGCTTTCTTTTTTGTCCAAAAGATTGCGCAATTTTTCCCTCCAAAATTTTAAAATCTTTTCTTTTAAAAAATAAAAGGGGTGGAAATAAAAAATAAGAAGGAAAAATACTGTAATAGGGAAAGAGAATAAATTGATGAAAATAAAAAACAATAGAGGAAAAAGATAATAAAAAATAACTATAATTAAAATATAAATAAGGTAAAATTAATGGAAATATTGAATAAAAATAAAAAAATATAATTTAAAAAACAAATTCAACAATTACTCGTCGTCTCGTCGTTTACACCTAAACTTAATATTTTCTCAAAATTCCCTTCTTTTTTGGAATTTAATAAAATTCCTTTTTATTCAAATTTTTAATATTACCAAACCCTTTTCTTTTACTTTTCCAGATTTATTGCATTTCCTAAATTCTTCTGCTCTCCTTTATCTGGAAATAAAGGTATTACGAAATCCTTTCCTCTTCCTTTTTTTTTATGCAAATTTAACTTTCCTCCCCGACTGGAAATAAAGGGCAAAAATAAAAGTATCTTGGAATGTTCCTTTTATGTAAATTCCCAAAAATTCTTTGTTTCCCCTATTATGCAAATTTAACGACCTTCCCGACTGGAAATAAAAGGAAATGGAAGTATGAAAATTTCCTTTTCACCAAAATTCCTATTCTAACAATCATCCATCACTCAAAGGATCCTTAAAAGTAAAGGATTTTGAATTTCTTTCTTCATTCTTGAAATTTTTTGAATATTTACTACGTTTGAATTATTTTATTATTGAACAATGCCTCCTCCACCTACAAAGAAATCAAAGATGTTCCTGATCAACAATTTACTTGATTTGCAATCAGGAGGAGGTAAATTTTTCAAACATTTGGGAGAAGAAACCAAAATCACCCGTAAATTTAATCTTACTAAAATATCGACAAAATTTTTAATATCTGGTTTACCCGATGATCCCGAAACCTTATTGAAAGAACTCTTCCAAAAATGTATTGACCAAACTTTGGAAATCAGTCGGGATAATCAAATTGACCCTGATCAACTTGGCTGTACCATTAGCAGTCAACTGTTGGAAACAGACATTTGGATCCCAATCCGTGAAATTACTCCCAACACGGTGGATTCAATACTTAACCAATTCCTAAAAGTCGCCCAATCAAAGAAACAGGATCAGGGAATGCTCTGGGGCGAACCCTTCACCGTCTCCGTTACTACCGTAGATAAGAAGAATTTAGCTAAAACACGAACTATTCAAGGTAGCGGCGGCAAATCTACTCGTCGGATCAGTGAAAAAGCTTTGATCAAGATCCGGAATTCCGACAACTTTTGCCTATTTCATGCCCTAATGGCTTCTTTTGTTTATTCAATCTGTTCCTGGTCTAGAAGCAAATTTTATGACTACATACACAACAGAAAAGGCACTCGACGACTTGAACAGGACACTAAGAATTTAATGGCAAATGTGAGAGCTCCACTAGATCAGGCTAGCTATAATGCAATGGATTGGGTGCCTAAAGTAGTGGATCATTGGAATTCAATGGATGAAGGTAGATTTAAAGTTTTTATTTTTGGAGAATTGGATGAGAAACCTATTTTTAAATATGGGATTGAAAATTATACTACTCCAATTCTTCTTTATTTTAATAATAACCATTTCGATGGAGTACGAAGGGCAGGTGATCTATTCGGTAAGCCATATTGCCTGGCCTGCGAGAAGGTGTACCACAGACAGAATGACCACGCTACCTCCTGCAAAGCAAAGTGTCAAAACTGCTCCAGGATTGGTCCCAACTTCCCCTGTCAACCTTTGAATAACTACTCCAAACTATGTAATGGTTGTTCTAAGGAATTTAATAATGAAGACTGCTACAACCATCACCTTAAATTTAATTTTTGCAACAACTCCAAGAAATGTGAGAAGTGTGGCGTGATTTGGAATATAACTGTCAACAATCGGAATGGGCGTACTGGTCATGTTTGTTCAGAGCGCTACTGCAACACATGCTTTAGTTTCCACGATCCAAAAAGAGGTTGTTACATTAAACCTCTGACTCCAAGGAAGCCAAAACCCTACCGATTTATCGCCTTTGACTTTGAAACTATGCAGCACAAACAAGGCGAAAAGGGGAAACTTCATGAGGTGAATTTTATTTCAGCAAAAATCAATTGCCCCGAATGTATTAGTAAGGTAAACAACGATTGTACTGTTTGCGGAGAGGATCGAACTATAACCTTCTCCCATCAACCTTTCTCTAATACATCAGTGGATCAACAAAATATTACAAATGATCCCCTGACCGATTTTGTGGCTTGGATCACCAGTTTTTCTACTGATACGGTAGCCTTCTCTCATTTTGGAGGAAGGTTTGATATAGTCTTGGTCTTTAAGGCGTTATATCTCCAGGGTCTGACTCCCGACATGATCAAGAATGGAAACAAAATGTATGAAATGAAGGTGAAGAATGATAAGAAATGCTGGATCATCTTTCACGACACCTATAATCTTATGCCTATGCCGTTGGCTTCTCTGGTACCGGCATTTGCTCTACAAGTGGAAGATAAACCTTTCTTCCCTCATCTGTCCAACAACCCAAAGAATTATGGGAAGGAAATCTACCCAACTAAGGAAGACTACCTAGCTAATGGGATGATGCCTGAAAAGAGGGCTCAATTCGATAAATGGTTCGACCAGCACAAAAATGAGCCATTCAATCTGGATGAACAACTAGCAGCGTATTGTACTAATGATGTGGATATCTTAATGGCTGCTCTTGTTGCTTTCAGAAAAGAATTTTTGGAGGTTTCCAAGGGACTTGATGTTTTGCGAGAGTCCATGACTATAGCTTCAGCCTGCATGAAGCATTTCCGGATGAACCATCTCAAACGACAACATGTTGGCATTGTACCGGAAAAAGGGTATGATAATGTGGACAACCAAAGTTTGTTGGCACTCCGATTCCTCAAATGGTACTCTGAAAAGAATATGGTCAACATTAGGACAGCCCATTCAGAAAATGGAGAGAAGAAGATGGGTAAATATAAGTTAGATGGATGGGTAAAGGAGAAGAAACTGGCTATTGAGGTAAATGGGTGTTGTTGGCACGGATGTATCAAATGCTACCCAGATAATGATACAAAACTCCCAACAGGTCTTACTGCTGGTCAACAGCGACAAAAAGATGAACAACGTTTAAATTTCATCAGGAATTTGGGAGTTAATGTGGAAGTTTATTGGGAGTGTGAAATAAGGGCTATGGTTTCGAAAGATTATGAAATGAGGAAAATGTTTAAGAATTATTTAGACGATGGACCAATCAATATTAGATCAGCATTTTACGGTGGAAGGACTGGTCCACTCAAACTTTTCCACAAGGCTGAACCTGGTCAGAAAATCTCCTACTACGATGTCACCTCCCTCTACCCGTTCATTAATGTCTCCACAAGGTACCCAGTTGGACACCCTGAAGTCCACGTCATCAACAAAGATGTCAATTGGACTAAGCCTGAAGACAACACTTATACTCTTGCTCTTCTCAAACTTTTCATCATCCCACCACGAAGTATTGATATCCCCGTCCTACCTATGAAAATTGGGGAAGATGATGATGAAAGACTGCTCTTCCCGCTATGCTCTACTTGTGCCAAAGAGCACCCACATGGAGATGTGAAGGAAAATTACTGTTGCCCTCACACAGACCAACAAAGAGGGTGGGTGAGCACCTGCACATCGATTGAACTAAATGAGGCCCTCAAGGAGGGGTATGTGGTGACCAAATTATTTAGAGTGTTGGAATTTAAAAGTTACGACGACACCCTCTTTAGACCATATATTAGTGAATTTATGGCCCAGAAAATTCACTCTTCTGGCTTCGATAGTGCCATCAAGGGTGACAAGGAGAAAGAAGATAAGTTTATGAAAGAGTGCCTGGAAATGTTTGGGATTAATATAGAAAGGGAAAAGATGGTGGTCAATAAGGGTAAGCGGACACAAGCAAAATTGTGTCTAAACAACTTGTGGGGTCGATTCTCCCTTAGAAATTTCGGACTTTCTCAGTGCAAAATTACTGACGACCCAAATGAATTGGCTAAAATGTGCGACGACCCTTCCATTACAATAAATTCAATTGATGAGCTTACAGAGGATGTCATTCTCATCAACTACATCAAGAAAAAAGATTGGGTGGAAGAACATGATTCATCAAACGTCATCATATCGCTTTGGACTACCTCAGCAGCGAGAATTCACCTTCTGCATGCCATGCAGAAGGTTGTCAGGACACAAGGCTGTCAACTACTTTACACAGACACCGATTCATTAATTTTTTCTCACCCGGACAACAACTGTCCACTCTTTTTAGGGCCTCATCTGGGTCAGTTTACGGATGAGTACCCAGACTTTGATATTTTGGAGTACTGCTCTGGGGGCGCTAAACAATATGGGCTGAAGCTTCAAAAGAGGTCCACTCCCAACGCTGAGCCGGACTATGTTCTCAAAGTCCGTGGGATGACGCTGAACTGGGATGTGATCAACAATCAAGGTCTCTGCTACGAAAATTTTAAGAAGCAAGTTTTCGATTTCACAAAATCTGATAATGTTCCAATTTTAATCAAATATCCAAATTTTCTTAGGCCATCTATTAAAGATGGATCAATTATTACTCAACCCCTCACAAAAATTTATAAACCTTATGTCGGTAAGGGCATTGTCCGCCCTTCCGATTTTGTTGTATTAAATTTTGGGTATATTAATAATCGCCATCCTAGAATTTTATTGTAATTATAGGGTTGGAAAGTAGCCAGGGGTACGGGCACCCAACTCTATACCAACTATCGAATGTTGTGAGGAAATCCTCACATTGGAAATCGGTAGTAGTGGACTTGAGTATAAATTCTCACTTCCCTGGTTGAGTTTGGGCATGCCTGTCAAATGGCGAAGCCACACTCCTATCTTTTACAATTTTTTTCTATTTTTTTATCAATAAAGATTTTTCTTATTTTTAATAGATATTTAACACCATATTATTGTATTAATTTTATTCGTGATAAAATTTTAAAATACAATTTTGCAAAAATTAATAAATAGGAGTCACAAGTTTTAGGGATAAAATTGCATAATTAAGGAAACAAAGATGTAATTTTAAAAATATTAAAAAATTAAGAGAAAGAAGACATCGTTTTTAGGGGTAAAATTACATAATTAGTGAGACAAAGTAGTAGATTTCAGAATTTAATAAAAGGAGTTGTTCTTTTTAGGGGTAAAATTACAAAATTAAGAAAAAGAAGATGAAATTTATCAATTTCCATCATTTTCAGTGCACACGGGTGTGTATGGGTGTGCGTGTGTTATATGTGCGCGTGTTTCAAGGGTGCGTGTGTTTTTACCATTCATCTTGACTAAGGTCTCCCCTATAAATTTCCATCTCATCTTCAAATTCCTTGTCCATAAATATTTCAGGACTATCTGGAGGAGAAAATTTTGCCTTATCTGAAAATTCCGATGACAAGCTAGGAATTTTCTCTATCTCATCATCAACAAATTCCAATAACTCGATAGGATAAAATCGATCCTTAGCCCAAGGGCGATGTTCGATTACACAATTTAGGTACGGGTTCTTAAGTTGTATACGATGTCTTGTGTAAAAATGTTGTGCTATGCTAATATTATATGGACGTCTTAGGCGTCCATAGGCGCGAATTCTATTTGCGCCTTTTTGTGTAATACCTCCAAATCGAAAGGTCTTTCTTTCAGAGTCCTTGTTTAGGTAAGTTGTGCGGACTTTACGATCCAAAAATTTTGTTAGTACACAAACTCTTGTTTGAGGGTTATCTAAATGTCCGGCTAGGCTACGGACGGAGCAGTCTAGAAAGCGAGCAATTTCCTCAATAACAAGAACCATTTTGCAAGAATGAATATTTTGGTAAAAATTCTGTCCTTTTATACACACATGTCGGTCACTCGACAATTCTTTGTAACACAATCCTCGCATAAATCAAACTTTACAGTGACCCCATTTTCATATCTCACTAATTTATCTTCCGAATGGAATAGTTTTTCTCTACATTCTTTACAGAAATAAAACTGAAGTACATATTTTGGTTTGGTAAGCTTCCATAAATTTTTGTCAAAGACAAAATACATAGGTTTGCGAGAATTTTCCTCAGACATTATAAATGTTTGAATGAATGAATTCGACGACTATTTATACTCGTCCCACGACAAAAACTAATTAATCATTTTATTTACAATGTTTTGCACAAATATATCAGGGTCATTAATCTTGTCTAACATTTTAAGATATTGAGTGAATGTATAGCCTTTCGAAAGAAAATAAATAAAAGAAATACAGTGGTGAGCACAACAATCAGAAGTGAGAGACTGGTATGCTCTCAAATTCCTAACAACAGCAGAAAAATTTTTTAAAAATGAATCAATAATGCATATGCTTGTGGGTAAATTTAAACTATCAAAGTAGACCACTTGCTCACTTGTTTGTACATAAATTGAAATCCAGTGGGAACCTTGATATCCTTGGGGGTCCAGGTTTACAACTAAAACTTTTCCTTCTATAGGGTTGGGCAGATTGTTACACGGGAAGCATCCTTGGAATAGGTGGCTGGTTTGTGGGTTTGACCTCAATATTGTTGTTATCTGGGTGTTGTACATTATTTTTATAAGTTTTTAGCCAAAAAATTGAGCGAAGTTGGTAAATAATTAAGCTTGCTATGAGCATAATATATAGGCAAATCAGACCCCAACAAAAGACATGTCCATATATATCCCTAGGTGTTTCATTACAGAGCGAAGGAAGGTTTTCAAAAGGGAACGTGGCAAAGTTAGGTGAAGAGGCCGATATTCTTGGTTGGGTTGTATTTTTCTTAGGGTATCCCATTTTATTTAGATACTCCGCATACTCAGGAATCTCTTGTAATTCTTCCATAGCTTCTTTAGTTAGTCCAATACACGGAGTAAATATCCGAATTAAAAATAAAGTCACTAAAATTCCTTTCATTTATTCAAATGGTAGTGTCACTTGCTATTGTCCGGTTTTTATCTAGCATTATAAGGGAGTCCGCCTCACCCATAACAACGAGCATGACTCCGCCCTCGGGGACCGGTTGACTAAATTTAATATGCACAGCTGTAGTTCCATTCTTTATTAGGTCAAATGTACCACTATTATCATCCCCACTGTTTGTCAAATTAAAAACGTAAATACAGTGAGTTTTTCCAAACTGTTGGTAAGTGATTCCATTATTTTCAGAGGAGTTTGTCAGACCTGTAGCCTCATTCATATCATGAAATGCCCTTACATATCTCCCATTTTTAAAGTCAAAGTCATAGGGGGCCTGGGGGTATGGTCTTCCGTTGGCAATAATACTAATTTCTCTAACATTAAAATGTTGGAAATTGAAGGGACTCCTTGCTATTGTACCTACATAATCCGAGTTTGCAACTAGACCAAGGGTAATTCTTCTGGGAATTTGGTCCATGAACAAGTTTGCGTTAAATTCATATCTACCCTGGCTTATGAAAAGAGGTTTCATCATAGTCTTTCTTATTGAATATCTTGCTGGTTTAGTTTCAAGTTTTTTAGCAATATCTAGAGAGAGCCCGTCCATAAGATCAACCTTTTTGACGTACAACTTACAGCTTACAATTTCAAAATTGTAAGTTATTGGTTGGTCAACTCCAAGTACTGGAGGGGCAATTAATACAAATTTCATGTCATTTGGAAGTATTTCAACATCAATTTCGCAGTGATTTATTAGATAGAGAGGTTGATTGAATATATCTGCATCAAGTTTAGAAATGAATTGTGCAGTTTTACTTGAAGAAAATAAATTTTTTCTTGTATTGTACGCTGAGCCATCCTCAAGTTTCAAGTCCGAGTCATAGAAATAACCTGCAGCGTTCAAATGAGAACTTTTTGCCCCTTGCGAATAAGATAATTCGTGAGAAAAATAAGTCTTGTAGGCGTAAAGTGAGTTTGAATTAAAAATTTCCCTCCCATTTACAGTAATTCTCATATTATTAATAAATGTCTGACCTATTAGTTGTATAGGTGCTACATTATCTGTAGCAGCCAGTTTGACCAATTTTCCATCTTCACTTTCCTTTTTTATACGAAATTCTGTAAACAGGTAGACTTTTGATAGATCTATGTAATTTTGACTACTATGAATCTTAAAATGAATGGGTGTATCAGTAACAGGATTACTTGGTAAAATTTCAAAAACTTTGGATGAAGAAATGCTTACATTTGTTGGTGGGACTTGGAAAAAATCAAGAGCATTTGTAATAGAATTTACACTATCACGGTCAATTTTATGAAAACTCATTTTTAATAAAAACCAAAGGCGTCAGATTTTAATCGTTTTCTTTTAATAACTGTTTGTTGACTGGGGATTGGTTTCCTTTTTATACCCCTTCCAGATCCAAATTGTTTAGGTAAACCTCCTTTCTCAAGCACAGTATCTATCCCCTTCTTCCCTTCACTGACAAGAACTTCTTTTATAGGTTCTCCTTGAATGACCCTTCCCAATGCACGTTGACCTGTGTTTAGTGCCTCCTCCGAAACAGTAGTGCCTACACGCCGCATAATTGGTAGGAAAAATCTCCAAAGTCCTCTCATAATATCCCCAATGCCTGCTCCCCTTTGACCATAGCCTCTCTGAAAGGGAGCTGCACCTTTAAAATAATCATCAGTAACTCCTCCCCCTTTCATTGGAAGAATAAAATCGTCATAACTCACAGTACTTGTATCAAATAAAATGTGCACCATTTTTAATTTGTAAATGAAAATCAGAAATTTATCACCTTCTTAAATATTAGGACCAGGAGCACTGTACCGAATTCAAATGGTACAGGTCGACCATTATCCATTGTTCTCAGTTCAATCTCAATCTCATTAACTTCTTTTGGTAATACTCGCGCATAAATTGGTGAATCATATATTTTCTCATAATATTGTCCTGGGGTGGCTCCAGCTACAGAAACAACTCTTAGGAGTGAACTAAGTGAATTCCCTATAATCATACTTTCAGTAAGTCCTTTGGAATATACAGCGAAACTTGAGAAACCTCCTCGTAAATCACACCCGTACTTGGCAATTTCATTGTTTAGTACCATATTTGGATTTTGAAATCCTAATACATAACCTAATTGATTGGAAAAGGAAACATATTTTATGCTTGGGTGTGTGAATGTGACTTTGAACCGTTCAAAGTCACTATGATAAAATAATTCTATTGAATCTATAATTTGCTTTTGTGTTGTCGAGTCTACTTTGTTTATTTTACCATATTTCTTTACAAGGATGGGCATATTTGGTAAATAATTTATCCTTGTTTGAGGGGTTACTTTCTGACCAAGATTTGCAAGTACATGGGTAAGTACTCTTTCATATTCTTCAGTCCATAAAGGGTCATTAAATGTAGCTTCAGGTTTAGGGAGTTGTGGAAGTTCGTTTGAAGATTCAGCTGAAGATGTGGGAGATGGAGTTCTTGATTCTTCCTCGTTATCTTGTGTTCGAGAAAGAGAAGTGGGTAAAGAAGGTTGTATTGACTTTGGTTGAGGAGTGGGTTTTGGTGTTTGTGGTGTTGTAGGCTTTGAAGGTTGTGGAGTGGGTTTTGGAGTTTGAGGAGCTGGTTTTGGTGGTTGAAGAGAAGGTTTTGGTGGTTGAGGAGTGGGTTTTGGAGGTTGAGGAGAGGGTTTTGGTGGCTGAGGAGATGGCTGTGGTGTTTGAGGTGTTGTAGGCTTTGGAGGTTGAGGAGTGGGTTTTGGTGGTTGAGGAGCGGGTTTTGGTGGTAGAGGAGAGGGTTTCGGAGGTTCAGTTGAAGGTTTAGGTGGTTGTGGAAAGGGTTTCTGTGTTTGAGGAGTTGGTTCTGATAGTTGAGGTTTTGGTGGTTGTGGGACGGGTTTTGGTGTTTGAGGAGTTGGTTCTGGCGGTTGTGGTGCGCGTTTCGGAGGTTCAGTTGAGGGTTTTGGTGGTTGTGAAATGGGTTTTGGTGGCTGAGGAGAAGGTTTTGGTGGTTCAGGAGCGGGTTTTGGTGGTTGAGGAGCGGGTTTCGGAGGTTGAGGAGTGGGTTTTTGTGTTTGCGGAGTTGGCTCTGATGGTTGAGGGGTGGGTTTTGGTGGTTGAGCAGAGGGTTTTTGTGATTGAGGAGAGGGTTTCGGAGTTTGAGGTGTTGTAGGCTTTGGCGGTTGTGGAACGGGTTTTGGTGTTTGAGGAGATGGTTCTGGTGTTTGAGGTTTTGGTGGTTGAGGAGAGGGTTTCGGAGGTTGAGGGGTTGTAGGCTTTGGAGGATGTGTTGGCAGAGGAGTGGTAGGTTGAGGGGTGGGTTTTGGAGGTTGAGGTGTGGGTTTAGGAAGATCAGCTGAGGGTTTTGAAGTTTCTGGAATAGGTTTTGAAGGTGAAGGTTTTGGAGGCTGAGGTGAGGGTTTTGGAGGTTGAGGGGTCGGGATTATTTTGTTAAGTTTAGGAGATGAACTACGGGATTCTAGTTCCCTTTCTGCAGAGGATGAAGGGGATTGGTCTCTAAGTTCTCCTTCTTCCTCTTCGGCCGATGAGGAACGAGTTGGCATTTTAAGTTCTCCTTCAGGGGATACACTACGTTTTGGTCTGCGGACACTTGGAAGTTTGACTAGTGTCTCGGGTTTTTCCAAGGATGATCCTTCTATAGCTCCTACTTGGTGTTGTAAAGTAGATAATAAAAATTGATGTAAATCTTCTACAGTGGTGTGTGAACCTTTGGGAACTGGTACACGAATAATACTAGCCCTTCCATCGTTTTTAGTAAAATGGATGTCAATCCATTGCTCGTCAAGAGTACCAATAGTTGAGGGCCATGAGTACGGATAACTTATACTATGCAGACCACATACCCAGTCTCTAGAAAAATATAGAGGTCTAGGCAGATGGACGCGAAATTTGTTTGGTCTATTATCTGGATAATCGGAAACATTACTAGGAAGAAAAACAAAGAAAGTATTTGACATTTTTATCAAAATGAAATAATGAACAATTAGATGAGCTTTTATACTAGTTGGGTCTCGTGGATCCATTCTCTTTCAGGATAGCCTATAAATTTCACCAAAAGATCGTAAGTCCCATCCGGTCTCTTTTTCTTTCTTACAACCTTTTCTATTCTATATTCAGTATCAGCATCCTTACGAACGCGAGCTAATTCCTCTCCGTAAAACGATCCTTTGAACTTTTCACCTTTATCATCCTGGACTTTGTAACGAATTGGGTGAACATGTCTCTTAACATTTTCTACTTGGAGTATTTCATCACCCCAGTTTGGAATATAACCCTTCTCAAACACTCCTTTTCCAAGACTCATTCGAACATAATCTCCTTTTTTAAGTTTTGGCGTTGTCTTTTTATCTGAAAAAACATCTCCATATACCTTCTTCCATACTTCCTGAGCATTGTCAAAATTAACATCAATAGGTCTCATACCATGTACCCTACTTTTTGCCTTATTTATTCCTTCTAAAATTCCAGGGAGGACTTGAATCCAGTCTAATGTCTTATTTTGGGCAAAATAACGGTAAATACGTTGTTTAATATGTCTAATAGCCCTTTCAGCTAGTGCTGCTTTTACTATGGAATGAGTTGGTTCCATTTTGTGAATTTCCTCATTTTGAAAAAATTCGTTCATTTGAGAATTTTTAAATTCTTTTCCCTTATCCGAAAATATACGATGTGGTTTCATAGGCATTTGTTTTATTAACTCATTGAACGCGGTTACCATATTCTCTGCAGTTTTTGATTTTACAGGCACCCCAAATATTCTCTTAGATAAAACGTCAATTCCCAAAAGTAAATATTTATTCCCTTTGTTATGTCTTGCGATTGCTTGAAAATCAGCCAAATCTACTTGGACGTCTGTCATAAAGCCTGCAGGTATTGTCAAGGCTCTGTTAAAATGAATACGTCTCGGTCGCATTAAAGTATATGTTCTGTGCCCTTCTAAGTAATCTTGCACAACGTTTTTAGGTATATGTTTGAGTACTTTTCTAGCCTCCTTCCATAGTCTATCCACACCTGAAAAGGCGGCTGGAGACTCTGGATTATTGTACAAATCTTGCAAAAGTTTAGTATAATCAGCCATTTTTACCACAATGAAGGTTTAAATGATTTGTTACTTGCTTTGCGTTTGGCTTTTATAAGCCTCTGCATCCACTCTTTGCTTGCTCTTGCGGATTGTTTTTTCGTAACGGGTTTGACTCTTTTTAACGTTAAGAAGGGGCTTTCGTCGGGACCCTGCCATTTTCGTTTTAATTTTTGACGTTTTCGAATGTCATCCTCTTGTCTAGCTTTTAACATTGCTGATTGGTCTAGTGGGATTTTTAGTTTTCTTATACCAATTCTTTTTAATTCCCTTTCCTTTTTCCCTTTCCTAATATTTTCTAGCCTTTGATCCTCTCTTATTTTTCGCAAGTTTTCCTTTTTCTGCTCTAACTCATCAATCCTTTTCCTTTTATCTTCCTCAATATTAATATACTGTAACCTTTTTGTGCCTTTTGGTGGTGGTAGTGGTGGTTGTGGAACATATGTAACCTCTTTATGGTATTGTGGTGTATAAGGTATTTTTTGTTCTCTGATAGCCTTCTTCCTTTCTAAATATTGTCTTTTCTTTTCCTTCTTTCTATAGTCATCAAAACCATCATCACCATCAATTTCTTTTTTAATAGGTTTAATTTCGTAATCTGTCAAATGTCTCCTTTTGTCTGAACCTTCTTCTTGTACCCTTTTCCTTTTAGATGGTCTGTAATAGGTAGGAATAGATTTTTTCGGTTTTAATGTAATTGTAGGTTTAATGTCTGGTTGGATAGGTGGTATAATGTTATAAGATGGTGTCTCTTTTGGATACGAACTAAAGGACATATCATCACTCATCCATATATTATCGTCGTCTTCCCCAATATTTGAAGCTGGAAGGGAGGCTGTAGTATTCATAATTGCACCCTTTGGACTAGTAACCATCTCCACCTTAACTGGCCTATTTTGCTGCTCGTTTCTTAATTGCAAATATCGCCTAAGTTCCTGATTATAGTGCACATTTTTTGCACTAGGTGTCTCCCTTTTGAATTTTGTTTTCTCTAGACCTTGACGAATAAAATCCAAGTTTGGTTCCCCTGAATCTTGGGTTGTCAAACCCTTGTAAATTTCCTCTGGAACTAAAATAAATTTATTTGCCATAATTTTAATTTTAGATTATGGGTTAGCATGGCTTTTTATAGTCAGCATCCTAGCCATTTCAATGAGAACGGGTGTTAAGAGGGCTGCAAAGACTCCCACTCCATCACCTTTTTGATTAATAACATGTCTGGCTCCCCTTTCGCTCCTAATCCTACTCAAACTTCGTACAAATTCTGCATGGGGTAATAATCTTTTCTTTTGACGAGTTGTAAGTTTGAACCTCTCTTTTACTATGTTCAAACAAATTTCAGCTAATGCTAAAAGTTGATCACTATTTGACAATTTTAAGAGTCTTTTCCTTTTTCTCCTAGATTTGGTCTTTGACAATAAATGTAAAAATTTTAAGTTTTCAGAAATTAATTGGTTAACCATTTTTAGGAAAGAAAATAATCTTTTCATCATCTTCCTTAAATATGTTGGTCCTAAGACGAAGGGTAGGATCTGAGGAAGCATGCATATCAATGAGCAAGTAACCATATGGTTGCTTGGTTGCCTGCCTATATGAGTCTAGAAAATAGTCCAACTGTTTTGGAAATAGGTGCACCCCTATATTTCTGATGGATAGCATTGAATTGGGTGCCCTCATTAACATGAGGTACTGAGAATTTTGTCGTGCTACTTTGATTTTCTTATCGAATAAATTTTGTGTAACAAAAATTATAGAAAAATTTTGATGATGAGATTTTTTGGTAAATAATTCAGATAGATATTTTTCATCAATAGAAAGATTCAAATCATCGAGAATTAGTAAAAGAGGCTTAGGATATTTTTTAATTAGGTCCTCAGGTGGAACTCCAGAAAATACATCAACTCCGGATTTTTGCAAGAGAGGTACAATATTGTTCATTTCGCCGAAACAATAAAGTATAGACTTTGGCTTAGGGTGGATTAACTCTTCGGATTCCGCAATAAGTTTCAATAAGAGTGTACTCTTTCCACTTGAACTAGGACCAGATATTATCATACCAAAAGGTAATTTAAATTTTAAATCTTTATTCGAGAAAGCTAATGAATTCATAATGAATATTTATGGATATACGAAATTTTCACTTAAATATCATTTTAATCGGTTGGAATGCCTGTCACTGATGCGTCTAAACTCTGGAAGAAATCGTCCAACTCATCCATTGTTGGAAGGTTATCCAAGGGTTGAGGTATCTGTGAAACTTCTTCGGGTATTGTGGGAAGAATTTGGGCAGGTTGCGGTTCAGCTGGTTCAGTTTTGGGGCAATGAATCTGAGTAGTATCATTGTAAGGTACATTAAAGACTCGGCCTTTGTTCTTTACTTTGAAGAAGCAATGACCTGGTAAATCGTATAATGAATCGAAGGGAACAAATCGACTTCCTTCAAAGCGGGTGCAATAGACTACAACCCCTTCCTTTACTATAATAAAATCCAATTCAACTTCTGTGCTCTTGCACTTACGACATTTCCCTCCTTGGTCGTAAGGAAGAAACCGAGGAGTTGTATATCGGACACTGGAGATTGTAATCCCTGTAGCTGAGATGTTAAACTCAACTTCAGGTAATATTTTTGGGAATTTTATATCGGACATTTTGATATAATGAGAGATTTTCCAAAAATTCATCCCTATTTATACCCCAGATAGATGGTGAAGTGTAATAATGACAAATGATACAAATACATTTCACCAAAATACATTTCGGTCAAATGTCCATAACTGAGTATTAAATTAGAGAGGAGTGAGATGTACACTAAAGTGAGATGTACATTAAATTAGGTGTAACTATTGAAAACATAAGTGAGATTTGAATTAGAAAGGAATGAATGGAGAAATTGAGCAATTAATTATACATACTCCCTAGATGTCAAACTTAGAGAATGTGATGAGGTGTACACTATAGTGAGGCATACACTAAATTAAGTAGTATACATAAGGTTAGAATAAGAGATTTTTTTTGCGTGCGGCGCTGAAAAAGGAAGAAATCTGGCTTACTAAAACCCCAAAGGGTGTTAACTACTAAATACCATCCTTTTGGACTAGCTACTGAATTTGATAATGATTTAGTGAAATAATTATCAAACCTCTCCTAATCAACTTTGGTCTCGGTTTTATTAAAACCTCGACCTCGACTTTACTCAGGAACTACACTACTCAAACCCTACCCTGATAATTACAAGTATTTTTTACCCCAATAAAAACATCTTTTTTAATCTTAACACCCTATATCCCTATAAATAAAAATTAAACTTTTTTTTCTCAAACAACACATCCCACGAAAAAATATATATAATAAATATTTAAAAAAAAACTATAAGATTAGAAAATTTTGAAGCCCCGATCCGAAACCAAACTTTTTCGACCCGAACCCCTGCCCTAGAAATTATTAAGAGGAATCTTTCAATCCCTCTTTTAAACCCTCTAAAAATCCCAACGCCCCCATATCCCTCCAAATAAATAAAAATCAGAATAAATAATTAAAAAATAATGAAAACCCGACCCTGTCAATCCCTCCCACATTTTTAAATAATAAAAATAAATTATTACAAATAAATAAAAAACAATTATAAGACCTAAGGAATTTTCTAAAACCAGACCCGATTTTTCCCCAATCAATTAATAAATAATTAAAAATTAAATGAATAATTTAAAAAATAATACCCTTGAAAATTTTGAAAACCCGACCCGAACCCTAACATTTTCCCTTAATCAAAAAATAATTAAAATTATTTAAAAATAAATTAAATTATTAAAAAATTATATACAAAAAAAGGCTTTTTGCCTATAATATTTCTTAGAAATAAAGAATGGTGGGAGGTTTTTCTTAAGAGGCGGCAAAAAATAGGTCAAAAGAAAAATTTTTTATTATTCAAAACAAAAGGATTATTTGGGAAGAAAAATAAAGGATTTGGAAGGATACGCTGCGGGAAGCATTTGCATAATATGGGAAAGTGTCTATAGGTTTTGGTTAGAGGAAAAGAGAAGAAGAGGTTGGATGGTGAGAAGAGGGAAAGAAAAGCATCTTTAATTTTGGGTGGGTACCTTTTATTAGAGAGGGGTGGGTGAGGGAAATAGAGTCTCAAAACCTTTTGGTTGGTGAGGAAGGGGAATGACTTCACACCTTTTGATTTTGATTGATTAACTAAAATCATTTTTGAGAGGCGACACGGGCGCCGGACTAACTACTGCCATAAATTTTTAAAATTAATTATATAAATATACTACAACAATTATTCTATTATACACATTATATTTTATGAAAATATGCGTATCACAATTATGTACGTCACAATTACAATATACACAATGAAGCTAAAAATTATCGGTTGGAATTATTTAACTTTAATCAACTTTAAAAGCACTATTCTCAGAATTCTAAATTTAATCGATTCTAGAAATAAATAGTGATTAACTATATATGTAATATTCATTACAATAAATTGCCTACAGTATTAGAGGATTTTTTTAACCGACGGATTTAAAAAATCTAGAAAAATATTGAAAACAATTTAAATAGTCTTGTACAAAATGAATTAATATAAAGAATAACATATTAAAAAAGTGCATAAAAATAATTCTTCACTATTAACCAGAAAACAGTGGTAAAACGTAAAAATAACAAAATAAAATTACATAAATAAATTTTTTTGAATTAAATAGAAATATAATTCTAATATTTAAATTCAATATAAATTTTTAGCTTATAAAAATAATCTTACAAATTATATATTATAATAATAATGTAAGTTAATTAAAATTATAACAGATATCAAAATTCACCAATAAAGGACTATAAGCGTAGCTATCAAGCTCCAAGTATCGTTGTAAATAAACTACTTTAATTCTCAAAATTAATTAACTATATAATAAAATATTTTTTAATTAATTGAATAATAAACATTAATTTAAATTTTTTATAATGATTATACTTGCATTTTAAAGACAAGATTAACAAATAATTAATAGAAAAACTTCAATAAAAACTTTGCAAAGAGAGAATAAGGGTAAGGATTATGTCAAGTCATTAAATCATAGTCAAATAAATTTAATTGAAGATCTGTTATTAAACTGACACATTGGAAATAAGATAATGGCTGTGATGGATAACGACAACATAAAAATTGATCAAAAATAAAAATATTTGATCAATCTACTTTTCTAGAATTATAATAGGAGTTTTTACAATAGGAGTTTTTTATTACATTAGTAATTACAATAGGAGTATAATAATTTAATTCTTAAATCTATAATTTAAATTAGTATCGAAGTTTATCTAGTATTGTCTAGAATTGTTATTCTAGTTGATTAAAATATATTTTAAAAATTTCAATTTATGAGTAGTGGCGTTAATACATGTATTTATTTTTAACTAGATTATCATCAAAAATAATAGGTGGAAATGACTAAATCGTCGAAATAATGAAAACAATTGAAAAAAATAAAGAATATCAATGGAGTTTTTATAAATAATATTTCTAAAAATAATATATACAAAAATACGGCAATACAAAAAAGCAACATTTAATTATTAATAAAATTGTGCAAACTCTGTGAAAAACGCATTTAAAAACATAATATGCATAAAACATAATATACATAAGTTTAAAAATTCGAGTTTAAAATAAAAAATTATTAAAAATTACTGTAAAAGATCTGCAATCCCCTATGAATTCGACTTGTTTTCTTGAAAAAAGAACTTGCAGACCATGTGATTGACTTTATTTAGAATACACGGACAGAAAAATCCAACAAAATAATGTACCACATGTAAAAGCTATATTAATTAATTAGAAAGTTGTACTAAAGTTTATTAATCAACTCATAAATAAGCTATAATGACAAAAATAGTTAATGATTTTAAAAATTATTTAAAAAACAATTAATGTTTTTAAGCCTATATCAAATTTAATATTAAATTTAATAATCTATTTTATTCGTTTTTTATATAAAGTCAAATACAAACATATAAATTGCAGTGAAGCATTGTGCTATTTTTTATAAATATAATGACAACATTTTTTAGTATTGCCGTTCAGTAAATCTCGTTGTGTAAAAATTGGCGGGCTTTTCTTTTCATAATATAAGGCAGTTTCACTATTTAAGGGCAGTTTTTCTCATTTTTTCAACTTTTATAAATTTTTATTTTCTTTTTTTAAATTCTTTCTTCCTCCTTCTTTAAAATTTTATTTCTATTTTATTTTTATTCAAGCTATAAGTTTCCCTCAAATCGGGAGCGATTAAATCTAATGATCGTGGAGAGGTAGATATTTTAGAAAAATTTCTTTATATTTAAATATAAAAATTTTTATATTATTTAATATTTTCAAATAATATTATATGTAATAAATATAATTGTAATGTTAAATTTTTTACTAATTTTTTGAAAGTTTAATAAATATTTATGAAAAAAATCATTTTTAATAAAAATGAACAAAACTTATTTTTTTAATTTTTATTTTAATTGTGTTAGATGAAGACTAATGACAATCAATGAATAGAAAAATGATGTGGAGGATTAATAAAATAACTTATTTGGATTTCTTTGATAAAAAATTTCCATTAAAAAATGTTAATTATATTAGTTTTCATTTATTTTAAAAAATTAAATATTGGGTTTTCAGAAATTATTTGTTTTAATTGAACTTATCTTTATTTTGTAAAAATTTATTCGAGTTAAAAAAAGATTTATTTGATGTTATATGTAGACAAATAAGTGAAAAAGTTAAGTCAGTTTAAATAAAAATAGTCTGAAAAGAATAAACCGCTATCATTTCATGTTGCTAAAATCGAGTATGGATACATGTCTTGAAGTAGAAGTATTACATATTAAATAATATTATTCAATTTAAAAAAAAATTATTCAATTTAAAAAAAAATTTTGCGGCAAATTTAGCGCCGACATTGTTTTGGCTATAACTTTTTTAATTTTCAACGAAAATTTATAATTCTTTTTTTCCTGGATTCCCAACACTTTAGGAAAATTGTTGATACCAACTATTGAAAATTTGGTTCACAGAGAGGGAAGAAAAACGAGTCCGGACAGCTGAAAGATCTAAAAATATTTTTCACGCCAAAGTTTAGTTGATCATAACTTCGTTCAAAATAATTCAATCCGAATTATTTTGGACCAATTAACTCCTCTCGATAAGAAGAATCGAAATAGCTAATAAAATCATTTTTGAAAATTTTTCCTAAAAAGTTTATATTTCAAAATTTATTTTAATTTATCAATCAGAGAGTCATATCTCGGTCCATTTATGTGATAGACACATGATTTTGACGTCATTCGAATCAGATTGGAGAGCTGATTCGAATGATATGTAAAATTCTCACATCAAAACAATAGCCTTGAATCCAGGCCAAATTTTATCCAAAAATTTTTGCTCGAAATTTGAAAGAAAATTAATCAAACTTAATTATAAACTTTAAAAACGATTTTGATATCAACAATTTTCCTAAAGTGTTGGGAATCCAGTAAAAAAGGAATTATCAATTTTAGTTGAAAATTAAAAAAGTTATAGCCAAAACAAGGTCGGCGCTAAATTTGCCGCACCCTGTACTTTAATTTTGATAAACAGCAGAGGTGGGTCGGAACAGCCAGAGGTGTCGGAAATCGGAACTGTCGGAAATCGGAAATGGCTCAAAAGTCGGAACTCGGAAATCGGAAATCAAAATTTTTTTCGGAAATCGGAAATCGGAAGGAAAAAAAACGCCGGAAATCGGAAATCGGAAGGCGGAAATCGGAAAAAAAATTGAGGACTGATAGAGGAATGAGATATAAAAAGATTTGATAAAGGAAATTTGAGGACCCACCCCTGCTTGAAATACAGAGCTAAAGTTTTTAAGAGCCGCACAATGATCGAAGACTCAATACCTCAATAGCACACCCAGATCCCTCGTTATTACCTATGACCACTAGAAATCACACAATATAACTCAAAGTCCACCTTAATCCATCCTAATCCTCCGATATACCATTCATCTTTCATTTATAGCGCCGCAGGCAAAATTTTAGGGATTTTTGGGAGCCTTAAGCTAAAAATCTTTCATTTCTGCGCCGCAGGCGAAAATTTTGAGAATTTTTGAGCCCAAGAAGCCAGATTTCTTCCATTTTTCAGCGCCGCAGGCGAAAATTTTGGAAAGCTAGAAGCCAGATTTTTTCATTTTTCAGCACCGCAGGCGAAAATTTTAAAAATTTTGGAAAAAGTATTAGTCAGAAATATTCCCTAAGAATTGTCGGAAATCGGAAATTTTTCCAAAATTTCGGAAATCGGAAATCGGAAGGAAAAAAACGTCGGAAATCGGAAGTCGGAAATC
The DNA here is from genome assembly GCA_036172955.1 of Meloidogyne arenaria. NCBI lineage: Eukaryota > Metazoa > Nematoda > Chromadorea > Rhabditida > Meloidogynidae > Meloidogyne > Meloidogyne arenaria. The sequence continues at coordinate 40,788 of JARQAB010000140.1, forward strand.
GGAATTCCGACCCACCTCTGATAAACAGATAATAAATAAATAAAATGAGAATATTTTATTGAGAATATTTCTAGCATTCTGGACTTTATCATCACGAATATAAATTATTTACTTAAAATAATAAAAATAAGTACTATGCAAAAACTACAAAATTAAACTGCTATTATAAAATACTAATGAAATTTTGCTTCTAATGTAACTGATAACAGTGTTATTCCAAAAATGTCTAATAAAATATTTAAAATACATATATAAAAAATAAATAATAAATAATAAGTTTTAAACGAAAATTAATGCATATTTAAATTTTATAAACAAACAGATAATTAAGCCAATAAATCTTATACCAATAATACATAAATATTAGCTGAACAACTACATACCAATCACATAACATTAACAAAGTCAAATATAACATGTTAATTGGCAGATATCCAGGAAGTTAACATTTTTTCTGTAGTATATTTATTCTCTTGTTTTCTTTGCAACCGGGAAATGACAAATTGCTATGAATTTAACTTAAAAATTCCTTCCTTGTTCAATCCAAACTCAATAATTAATCTATTAATACGAATCTATTTAAAAATAAATTTGTGGGCATTCGATTTAATTTTCATAATGAAAATAATCAAAATATCAAAAGTTTATTATTAATTATGGATAGATTATAACATAAAGATAGTATTTTATATCATATATAAAATTGATATACATAACTTTATTTGAATAATATAGTACTTGTTATGTATCGACTTGCGGTTGTGTCCGATACTAACAGAAAGACTAACTAACTGACTAACTAACAAAGGTTTATCACGAAGGTAACAATACAATAGAAATGACGAGACTATGCGCTGGAGTAGAATGTAGTTTGACTACGGACTAAGACTGACTCTGGACTAGCTCCTGACTAACTCCCCGACTACTAAAAGGCTGCGCCTTTTATACTAAGCGCGCCACCCTAACCCCTCCCTTCTTTAATTAAGTCGGGACTAAGTGCCGACTTTTCCAACTAGACTACTACACTCCAACACAAAACAAAACATTGAAAATACAAAGGGCCAAAAATACAAAGTGAGCAAAAAAGGGGGATTACAAACAAAAATTTACAAACAATATTATCACAAATTTATTTACTTCCCTTTTTTCTTCCTTACATCTCTCATCTATCGTCGCTCGTCACAGTGCTCCCTTGTATTGGCTCGTCTTTTGGCTTCGTCGCGTTCTGTGTCGTCGTCGCTGATGCTTCCTTAAAATTGGAACTAGCCTCCAATTGCCTGCGAGGTTGACCATGCGTCGAACCTTTACTACGGCTTTCAGCAGACTTCATAGACTTTGGCCTAATTTGCCATTCTTCGCGACTGACTATTGCTCTCAGCCTTGGGACTTTGACTTTATATCCACCCACGAATTTACTCACAATAGTCCCAGGCAACCATACTTTCTTGCCATTTTTGCTCCTTCATGACTAAGACTTCTTCGTCTTCTTTGAATCGACTAGAATTTCCCGATGACTTCTCCTTCTTTAAGAATCCTGACTTTGTCGAGCCTTGAGTAACACGCTACTCTTCGGACTATTCGACTTTTTACTCTTTCGATTCTTTTTCTGACTATTCTCTCTACTATTCTCTTTCAACTTCGGGATTTCTACCGTCAGAATATGTGGAACTGAAGAATCAACTTTCACTTGATTTACTTCTGGACTATCGACTCGCTTAAACCTTTTCATAGGTTTCCTGCAATTTCGACTAATATGTCCGACTATTCCACAATTATAACACTGACGTGATTCAACTTGGCGTTCTTTCTGCCTTGACTTAATTCTTGACCGTTTCGACTGTCTGCTCCGACTATGTTCGATCCGACTAACAGCATTTACTTCAACAAACTCTTTAGGCCCACTCTTGACCTAAGACTGACTATCGAACATTTTCGCCTCCGACTTATTACTCAAATAGCTTCTCACTTCTTCCATCAAATCCTTCAACGTGCAGACTTCCGACTTGGCATACTTCTCTACAAATTTCAGACTAATCTGCCTTACATCCAGCGTCTTTTCTGGAATGCTTGCTATAAAGACTAGAATCTTGCATTCCTCGACTGTCAAGTCCATTTGCGCTTTCTCACATTCTGAATTGACTAGAGTCCCGAAATCTAGAATTTTCTTCACTGATGGGCACCTCATTTTCATAACTTCGAATCTTCTGACTAATTTCGATCTTGGGTCACTGAATTCCCTTTTTAGTACCCCGACTAGACTTTCGAAGTTCATCTCTTCTAGCTTTTCCGGCAACATCTTCTGCGACATTTTCGCATATTCGACTCGGCCCAACTTTTCTAATAACAATCGGACTCTGACTGCCTCTGCTAAGGACTGCGCGTCTCCTTCGAGGTAGGACTTGTTCCGGGAGTACCATTACTCAAATGTGACTCCCTTTTCAACGTCTGACTGGAACTCCGAAATTAATGACTTCAAGTTGCAATAGAGTTCCATCGACTTTTCCTCTTCAGACTTGATCACGACTGACTTTCCTCCAATAAACTTTTCAGGAATTCGGTCGAATTGTTCTGACTGAGCCATCTGCAATCGTTTTTGCATTTCAGAGAATTTCTCAAACATTTTATCGTTCATCTTGGCTGAATTATTTGACTAATCAAACTGACTTTGACTATGGGTCTGCCTGTTCGATTTTTTTACTACTCAATTAAGAGTTTAGCTGTTCGACCGCGCCACTGTTATGTATCGACTTGCGGTTGTGTCCGATACTAACAGAAAGACTAACTAACTGACTAACTAACAAAGGTTTATCACGAAGGTAACAATACAATAGAAATGACGAGACTATGCGCTGGAGTAGAATGTAGTTTGACTACGGACTAAGACTGACTCTGGACTAGCTCCTGACTAACTCCCCGACTACTAAAAGGCTGCGCCTTTTATACTAAGCGCGCCACCCTAACAGTACTTATCGTTCACAAGTGGGATTGAATCGAAAGAAACTATGCTGCAATATATTCATTTTTTCCAAATAGCTAGTATGTTGCTCGTTTTAACATCTGTTCTCTAATAGTTTGAATATCTTTTAGACTATCTTATAAAAGAGGCTTAAATTATTTAAATAACATAATAACATATAAGTCAAGGAAGCTATATAATTAAGATTAATATTAATAAAATGCGAAATTAAATGAAAATAAACAAAATACATATTTTATTTAGAATTATTTTTATATTTAATCTAACTATACATACTGTGTAAACATTGTTTTGAGAAAAAAATATTGAAGCAAAAATAAGCTCTCCAGAAATAGTGTCAAAAAATTTAAAAAATAAACAAAATTGAGGTGCATCTAATTTTGAGTGATAAATAAATTCTCTGATTATTAAATAAAGAAACGATTTACCAACCATAATTCAGAACAAATACTAAAAAAATTACTACTAAATTTTTAGAAGTTAAACCGATTCGAAATTAGTTTTATTATATTTATGTTAAAAATTTCTTTGAAAATTAATGAAAATTTATTTGATTTTAAATTCTTTGAGATATAAATTTTACAAATATTTTTGGTTATATTATTTTATATTGGCCTTATTACTAAATTTTCAAACAAATATTAAAATATATAGAAAAATTTATACTTTCACCAATTCCATACTTTCACCAATTCTATTTCTCATCTACATTAACGATTTACCAACCGTAATTCAGAACAAATACTAAAAAACATTTATTGCACATTATAAGAAAATCAATAATTTAGATAAATAAATAATAATAATAAAAAAATTCATTTTAAATGAATTTTTATTAAGTTTTTTTATTAAGTTTTTTCCTATGTTTTTGTTACACCAAATCTTCTTGGAAATTTAAAAAATTGAAATATAAAGTATAAATTCCTTCCATGAACATATGGAGAAAACAGAACCTTTAAATAGTGCAAAACAATTATATCGATTGGATCTTTATTATATAGTTATGACAACATGCAACCACAATTCTATCCATATCTTAATGAATTCAAACACGTTCATATGACCTTTGTCTGATGAAGCATATTTTTGCATTAAATCCATCTAATTTTTTTTACCTTTAACCTTTAATTAACGATATCAGATTCAAATAGGAATTTTAGAAGTATATTTAATTAATATAACTAATATTTATTCATAATAAAATAATAGAAATTTATTTCATTTATTAATTGAAAGTACGCAAACAATCTTAATATAAAAGAGTTCTAGATGGAATATTTGTAGATAATATAAAAGAAAGGTTGGTGAATAAAATTTGTAGTATTGTTCAGCCTTAGTGATCAACCTTGGTCAACCTTGTATTATATTTTATGAGATTTACCTTGATGTAAAATTAAAAATAAACTCCAAATATATAATAAACAGATAATTTAAATTTATCAATAAACTAAAATCCAATATGTAAGGTTGGCGCCATGCAAAAGTGTAGCTCAGTACACATGGACGCACAAAATCAAACCAAAGCTGATACTTGATGATCAAATAAATTAGTAACTAATACTTGATAATTAATAGATAAAACATTAAAAATAGTAAATTTTATATATTGCCGATCTATATTAAAATTCAATATATTTTATTTATTATTCAATAAAATTTAAATTTTTTAATAGTATATATTAGTTAATTATTACAGGGAATTATAACTGAAAATTATTATTACTGAAAACAATAATAAAAAAATAATAAAAATTATTATTATTACTCTAATATATAAATTCATTATAAATTTTTAGCTTATAAAATGGTCTTCTGTGACTATTAATTTAAATGTAATTTAATGCACCTTTATTTAAAATTTTTATTTATGAGAAAGTAAAATTTTTTGAAGATGGCTTGTTCTTGATTAATAACTATTTTTCATTAAAATTAAATTTAAATAGATTATAATCGTATTGAACTTAGATACGCAATCGAACTCATTAATTTTTAAAATTTTTATTTGTATAAATAATATTACGTAATTTAAATGAAATATATGCTGATTAACAAAACTCTATTCCATAAGAAATATTAATAAATAATAATTTATTAATGATCAAATAATTTAAAATATATTACTTAATTAAATAAAAAAATAAAATTCCGACACAAAATTGGTGCCACGACCTGGGAAAGGAACAATAATAATCAAATTTTTAGATTTAAATTGTAAAATAATCTTTAAAAATTTACTTTAAAATAAAATCCAATCACTTAGTTTCAATAGTTTTTAGAAACAAAAAATGTTTAATGTACTTTTTTATTACAATTTTAAAATATATTCATGTAGAAATACATGAAAGTTTCTAGATTTACGTTATGACGGGCAGGGATAATTATAATAGATAATATATCTTATTAGTATTGATTATATTTCGGACTTTGTTCAATCCTCGATCAAGTGAACTTAATTTAGAGATATGCATTTATCCGCAAATGATAGGAAATTATTATATTTTAGTTTTCTCAACTCTTTTAGAGCAATGAAGATTTTCTTAAGAAAACCAGAGGTATTGGCATTTTATTATCGTTGTGTTTAACAAAACATTTAAAATTTATTGATAAAATCTAATAATACAAATATTTATATTTAAAAAGAAATCGAATAATGTTGTAAATGCTGCGATACTATAGTTTTAAATGAATGTATATTAACAAAAATAACGAATTCAAAAAAGGTTTTAACATGATAAATTATTTTACAAAAATTCAAGATGATGATATTGAAATTTTGTATAAGAATTATAATGAAACCAATGAAAGTGACTAAATACGGCATGTTTAACAAATTATGAATTATTGCGAAATTCTTTGAAAATGCTATTCAATAATCTGATAAATCATTATATATAAATAAAAAAGACACTTATGAAAATATTTAAAAGAATTTGAAAATAATAAAACCAGAATCAATATTGAAGTTCATAATAAGCATGGGGGTCTAAATGTAATTTATGTGAAATACAATTTTTTAAAAGTAATATTTGAATTATGTGTAATATTAAAAATCATTATTTGTCAGGAGAAATATGTATATTTAGGTTATAATGATGATTATGTCTCGTCATTAACCACGTTACCCACATATATCTGAGGGAAAAGCCAAACAGATATAAAGCTCAATCAATTTTCCGGTTAGCTAATAATTAAGAATTGGTTTTTCCTTCTCCTCCTTTATTAGATAAATTAAAACAATAGATATATTTTTATAAAAATAACACTAAAACGCCACATCACAAGTCCCCTCTTCAAATGCATAATTTGTGGAATGATCAATAAATATTAAATTTTGTAACCTATCTCTCATCTTCTTATTTCGAGTAACAATAATCTCTTAAAGACGAGATTGGCGCTACTTTGGTCAAATTAAAGAATAATCAACATAGTTCAAAGAATAGGATTAGATTTTATAGTCTCAATCGTTGTTCTAATAATAAGTTAATCAATAAATTATAAACAGACTAAAATATCAACATTTGAAGATTTTGCTAAAAGTGGTGTTAAAGCAAAAAAATTAATTAAAGAAAAATTAAAAAAAAAGTAACTTATATCAGTTTAAGTTCTATATAATTTAAATGAATTCTACAAAATTTTATTTAAATCTAAATATAAAGTTAAAGAAAATATAGGTAATTGTATATTTTTAGTATCTATGTATAAGCAACAATTCTAATACGATAATCAAAATGAAGTTACTTTTCTCTACATTTGAACTTTAAAAGAAAAGCCAGCACAAATGTCAAAACACATAAAAACAGCCATTTCTTCAATCTATTGAAAAATAACCCATATTTATAATGTTTTTTTCTTAAAATTAATAAATACAATAAATAAAAGGCAGACAAGGTAAGACAACATTTTTCCGAAACTATAAAAACATTAAAAATAGTTAATATTATAATAAATGTTTTAAATAAAATCAATTATTTTGAAAAATTTATAAATAAAATTTTCAATATTAAAATATTCACAAAATTTTAATAACCTAAGCATTTGCAGTAAAATATCAACATTTGAAGACAAATTTTCCGCCCCTTTTGTTTTTGCCATAACTTTTTTCATTTTCAATGAAAATTGATAATTCTTTTTTTATTTTATTCCCAACACTCTAAGAAAATTTTTAGTACCGAAATATTCTCAAAATTTTCAAAATTACTTTGATTATTTTGTCTTAAACTTTTGGCAAAATTTTTTGGACCAAAAGTCGTCTGATTTAAATGCAGTCTGTCTGATATGGGGGAAGTTTATTTCATTCGAATAAGCTCTTTAAGCTGATTCGAATGACGTCAAAACAAAGCGATTATCTTGTTCTTGAGCTGAGATTTGGGCCTTTGAATGATAAATTAGGAAATAATGACTTTTTTAGGTGAATTTTCAAAAATCTAATTATAGACTATTTCGATGCTCCTCGTCTATTTCGGGCATATCTTTATTGACCGTAAACCGAATTTCTAAAATTCGTTACCAAAAATTTTCTTAGAGTGTTGGGAATAAAATAAAAAAAGAATTATCAATTTAGATTGATATTGAAAGAAGTTATGGCAAAAACAAAAGGGGCGGAAAATTTGCCGCACCCTGTATTTAATTTTAAAATATAATGGGAACTTATGTGGTTTGGGTACTCTTTTTTTAGCCACGCCCTTTTTTCCTTTTCCATCATCAATCAACCTTAATAATTGCAGAATGGTCAGCATTTTTTCTTCCTCGATTTAACTCAATTAATTTTTCTATAATGAACATGTTGCTATACAAACCGCAGCCTGAAAAATTTTTAAGTATAGTAGAGAATGTGACAGGATTACCAAAAATCTAAGCAATTGATTAAAATTTGAGTTGTGACTTTATTTTAATAGAAATTGTGTTTTATTAAAAGAGAAATTAATTTTAAAAAATAAAATCTACAAAGTAGATCGATTTGGGGTATTTTCTTCAGCGTCTTCTAACTTAATCATAAACTAAAGTCGAGTTAAAACAATATAATTTATTTGATTTGGTATATAATTGGGAACTTATGTGGTTTGGGTACTCTTTTTTAGCCACGCCCTTTTTTCCTTTTCCGTCATTATTCTTTTACTCTTCTTCCTTTATCAGTCAATTCGATGAGGTCAATTTTTTGTTTAGGATGTACAAAAAAATCAGTTAATAAATAGATCTAGAGCTCAATATATCTTATCGAGCTGAGCGAATGACTCCAGAATCTGTCAGTTATATCTCTGAACTGAGTTGCAGAGGGTAAAAAATGTCTAAAAATGTGATGAAAATGGTCAATATTTGAGAAAACACGCAAAAATACCGGATAATTAGTTCTAAAACGAGGACCCGGGTACTTATTGCCATTTTAGATAATTGAAATAGATAAAAATATGAATATTGATTCAAATGTTAATTTCTATTTTGGTGACATTGGAAAGAAAAAATAATCTTTTCAATATTGATGCCTCTCAATGAACATGCCACTGGGAAAATTGAGTTAAATCGAGGAAGAAAAAATGCTGACCATTCTGCAATTATTAAGGTTGATTGATGATGGAAAAGGAAAAAAGGGCGTGGCTAAAAAAAGAGTACCCAAACCACATAAGTTCCTATAATTGATACAACTTTTGCATGTAATTCTTCCTGTTTTGTTGTCGGCGCAAACCTTGAAGATATTTCTTCAATTATTTTCTTTGGTGCCGCCTTTAATCACTAAATGGTCTGTTACTTAAAATACTTTTTACAAAATATTGAGGTGTGTAAGTTAGAATTCATATCAAAAAGTTTGTAGGTGTCTTTGAATATAAGTTTACATTACAGATAATAATTTAGCATTACTAAAGTCTTGCTGAAGTAATAATTCGATGTTAATTTAAATATAATTTCTCCTCATAGTTTTAATCATTATTATAAAACGAAACCCAAAATCAGGAAGATTTAGATTTTTATTTATTTAAAAATTTAGATAAAAAATATTTTAATTGTTAACTAGCTTAATATTTTACATTTATTGAAATTACTAAATAAATCTACTTCAAATTTATAAAAATATTTAATTATGTGAAATAAAATTATTATTACTCACACATTTTATTCTCTCATAAATATCATTGTTAGTCCAGCTCTTGTCGATTTTGATTATTTAATCTAATATATTTTATGTTGTTTATTATTAATATCAATTATAGTAAGTTTATATAAGGCATCTTATAAAGTTAACTTAGAGCTATATACTTATGTCATAGCTGTGAAGATTTAAATATTCTTTAATGTATATCATAATATCATTAGTAAAAGATGTAAATTTAAATCATAATTTAATTATTAATTTATTAATTGGTCATTATTTTTATAATAAACACTAAATTTCTTTCGGATAAGCATCTCCTTTTATTTGAAAAGATTTTTATAAAAAAGTGAAGATGTTAAAAAATAATTATTTTTATTGTTTTGAAAAATAGACAAATTTAACTTAAAATGTTATATTTTTGAAAAACTTATTATTTCCAAATATTTTAGTTAGCTATCTAGTTTTGTTTTATAATGGATTGTAATTGAGTAGCGATAAAGAGAGAAAGCCATATGAGAAAGGAAGAGAGAATTGGTAAAAATTTGTTAATAGAGGAGAGGAGAGAAAAAAATTAAAAGAGAGAAAAAAAGGAGAGGAATATGGTGTAAATGTTAGGAAGAAGGAAGAGGGGGTCACCCATGGGTGACCCTTTTATTAATAAAAATTAATAATTTAATAGGTCAATTAACTCTTTAATACCAAAACTAAAATGATATTAAATATATAAGTCTTATTTCTATTTAATTTTTAGCAAAGTTGTTTCATTCAATTGACTATAATTTAATATTATGAATTTTTATAAAATTATTACTATTAATAATACTGCTTGTGTGCTTAGGATTACCATCATGTTGAAATAGCAGATCAGGTGAATTTTTTGATAAATTATCTCCATAATTTTAATTAATTTATATCTGTGGGCGATTCTAGGTGCTTCAAAATGTTGGATTAGAATTCAAAGGGCTATTGCTTATGTGCATGATGAGACACGTATAAGACAATATCAACATTGCCGTCCCATATTTTTTTACATTATCTATAAATCAATGGGCTTATCTTGATTTTAAAATTTATTTTAAACACTACTAATATACTCAATACTGAAACATTTAGAGTCACTATCAATTACATTCTAATTTCTGATTTAAAATTTAAAAGTTTATTATCTTAAACGTTATAATACATAAATTATTGCTTTAATTAAGATTATTATTCATTCTTATATAACGATGTATTTAGGCATTAATTTTTAAATATTACTAATAGTTAAATTTTCGAAAATAATTACCTAAAAATCATTAAAAATATATATACATTTACAAAGTTTAACTTAATGATGTAATGAAATTTATTTTTATATTTATTTATTTATCGTTTGGCATTTATTAGAAGTTATATTTGACTTTAATGGGAATAATTTTATTCTGTTAATTTAAGTTAATTTTTTCGTTTAATATTTTACAAAAATGTTTGATCATTAGGTTTTAAATTTTTTATCAATATTCACACATTTTCATCAATTAACACAAATATAAATAATATATTTATTTATATTTAATTTATAGTTAAGCGTTGTAATAATATTTAATAATATTATTTAAAATAAATTAGCCTTTCTCTTTTTTAAACAACATAGTTAATATAAATTTTCAAATTTGTTAGATTAAATTCCTATAAAATTTGTTATATATAATTGACTTTTTATGAAAATTTTAAACATTTTTTTATTTTTAATTTATTTAAATAATTAATGATAATCAAGAACAATGATAATGATAATCAAATTTTTATAAAAAGAAATTGTTGGAGTTCTCTATATTCATTGTTATAAATAAAAATTAAAAATTTAAACAGTTTAACGCTTTTATTTAAACAATAATGAATAATTCAATCGCAGCGTCTACTATGTTTTGTTTTTGGCTCCCTAATAGAGTAACGACAATTTAAGATTTTTTAGTTACTAAATTTGTTGTTATTTCTTAATTTATATTTTCTAATATTTTTAATATATTTAAATAATTAATGATAAGCAAGAACAATGATAATGATAATCAAATTTTTATATAAAGAAATATATAAAATAATATAATTTATAAAATAATATAAATACACAAAATAATATAATTTTATTTTTAATTTCACTTAAAAATATATTTAAAATTTTTTGAAATTAAAATCTTTTATTTAGTCAAAAATTAATCAAAAATTTTCTCTAAAAAATACTATATTAAATATATTTTCAAAAATTTTGAAATGAATTTAAATTATAAAAGGTTAATACTTGAAACAAAAAATTTTTTTCTAAATATTTTTTAGGTTAATACGGGTGTAAATAAAATAATAAAAAATTGTATGCATTGAAACAAAATTAAAACGATAAGTGACAAACTATACACAATTGTTGAGAAATTCATTATATATAAAAAAAATTAAATGCAGAGAATACTCGGATTACTCGTACTCGGACACTTCATACTCGGCTGACTCGGTTAAAACCGAGTATTTTTATGCCCCTATCTGCGGCGCAAAAAGGAAGATTTTTGGCTTAAGGATCTTCCAAATTTCTCAAAATTTTCGCCTGCGGCGCTGAAAAAGGAACAAATCTGGCTTGTTGACCTTCGAATTTTTTGAAAATTTTCGCCTGCAGCGCTGTAAAGGAAGAAGTTGAATGTTATATCAGAGGATTTGGACAGATTAAGGAGGAAAATTTTTTTTATTATACTTGGTTATTTTTTTTATTATACTAGGTTTCGGCTTTTTGTAGATAAAAGTTCCGCTACTTGGAAGTTAAGAATTCTGACAATGTGAAGCATAGTTTTGGCAAAGGGTTATACCAAAAATAGAAGATTAAAATAAAATTTTATTAAAATTTAATATTAAGTTTCAAATTCGAAATAATGAAACATTGTATTCCTCTATAATTCAAAGTCCAAACCGACAAAAATTTGTATTATAAGCATTTATTATATTAAAATTTTTAAATTGTTATAAAAAATTAAATTAATATATTCGTTTTATTTTTTTTATTATACTTGGTTTTCGTTCGAATGCGACAAAGGTTTGTAATCAGCACGAAAAAAGTAAATTAATTCTGGCTTACCCTATATTCAGAAGCTAATGTTAATAAAAAAATTTTAGTTAATTATTTTTCAAACAACAATATAAAAATTTATTGTATTTTAACAGAATAATATTTTTTGAAAATCGATTCTAAAATAATATAAAAATTACTACATAATTATATTTATTATTACTTATTTAAATTATAAGATTTATCATCAGAAGACTCTGAAGTTTATGATGAAGTTGACTTAAAATCTTCTGAAATGAAAGGTTATTTTTATTCTTAAGTTTTAGTAAATTAAATATCTATAAATTATAGTAATAAATAATAAAAATAAAGAGGTTAAAGTAAAAAAAAAAGAAAAAAAACATACTTCTACTGATAAAATATTTTCGTAAAACATTTTTCATCAAAACATTTTTCATTTATTCATTTTTTGACTTTAAATATTTTATAACTCTATTTTTGCAATTGTAAGAGACTCAGTTAGAGTCCTTTTTGCTGAATAAATTTGATTTGATTTGAATATTTGTTGTATAACATCTGTCCTCCAAAGTTACCCGCCTATATCTGAAGGAAAAGCCAAACAAATATAATACGAACAATCACTTTTTCCAAATATCTAACAATTAAAAATTGGCTTTTCCTTCTCTTTCTTCATTAAATAAATTAAAATATGAATATATTTTTATAAAAAAGTTTCTCAAGTCATTTCTTCTCGGTCCTTCGCCAACGGTACACCCAAAAGAAATATATTTACAATATTTTCACTATTATTTACAATATATCTAGCATGTCACTTTATTATGTCAGAATATCGAACAAATAAATAATAAACGTTAAAAAATCTGATTAAATACCTTCGGATAAAATAAAAGAGATTGAGAAACTTGAAAAATTATTTTGATAATTTATTTAAAATTATTAAAAGAATTTAATATTTTTGCTTTACAATAAAAATTGTAAAATTAATTAATTTAACAAATGAAATTAATAAAAATAAAACTTAAATTAACCTAAATTACTAGAGTTTTCTTACAATTGAATATTAATTACTGTGCATTTTTAAATTTAACCCAAGAATCAAATTTATTAAAATAATTTATCACTTTATTATAGTAATTTTTCTACAATGTAAAATTTGTCTACGGTGTAAAAGACAAACTAAAATTAAGCAGTGATCTATATTTAACTTAAGAATATATTTTTGGATTTGATTTACCTCAGATCCCACTGTCCGTTATTAACAATATTGCTACGTTTTTCCTTTACTACTGTTTTTATGTATATTTTTGGAAAGACTAATCTCTTGAGCTTTTTTTAAAGTGTATATTGTTTAAATTTAAAATTTTATAGGTTACAACAGAGGAGGCATAAATGTAAATTAAGTTAAATTTCAGATATTTTAATATATATCGGAACCCCTTGCTATAAAATTCAGGTTTACGCCCTTCATTTCGAAAATAATTTCCTGAATTTCAGTTGTAGTTCAGATGTATTCTATAATTTCCGACACAATGCCGAACTTTTATCCTAAAAATGTTGTGACAATTTGAAAATAAATGTGATTAAAATTTAAATATAGGTATATAAAATAAAATATGTGCAAAAAATTTTAATTGAAAGAGATTGCTTCTAATTACAAAGAGAATAATGATTGGGAAATGTAAAAATTTAAATTTATTATGAAAAATCAGAAAAAAGAAAGATCTGGAAAAAATTTTAAATAGAAGGATAAAGATTGTGCCGACCATCTCTGTCAAAATAAAAAAAACATAAGCTTAAAGTTAAAATGAAATAGTTGTTAAAATAAACTAATTTGACTTATAATTTTTTAGAAGAATTTTCATTAAGTTCAAAATTCCTTCAATGGAATTAGAAGAAAGTAATTTAATTGGATAACAAATAATAATTTACGTATACTAGTTGTAAATAATAAAATTAATTTATTATAAATGAATAATAAAATGAAAAATATTTTAAATCTGTAATCCAAAATTAGAATAAAAATACAAATTAATTATCATAAAGATATTATGAAATCATTGTAAGAATTTATATGAAAGTTAACTTGTAATTTTAATAATAAAAATTTATAATAAAATTTTTTGAGAAAAGCAAATGGTTTTAATGTTTATAATAGAAAAGAATAAATAATTTTGAAAAAATTGTCAAAATATTGTATATACAAAACTCAAGATAAATCAAGATAAAGTGAATATTAGTAATTGTTTTTTAACTAAAATTATTAATATTTAAAGCTACAAGTGGAAAAAAAATAATATTAAAGCTACTAGTGGAAAATCGTTAGGTTTTTACGGACAATATTTCTATTCTAGAATTTCAAATAAGAATTATATTTTAAGATACAAATTAGAATTTTTGATTGTGTTAAACGATATTACTTCTATAAATAATCATTCTTTATAAACATCATTGGACTTGCAATTAATATAATATATACTAAAAATTTAACGCCGTCTGGATTGAAAAAATAAATAAATCAGAAAATTTAAGTAGATAGATATATTCAAATAAATAAAACATTTTTTACTAGTTTAATTTACTAAATTCAGTCTAAGTTTAGCAATTAAGTTGCAAATATAAAGAAATATTGAAATTTAAAGAATTTGAATATTAAATATGGAGGAGACAACAATTTAGACCTCAGGAATTGAATATAGATGTGTCATAATCACACATTAAAGAGCCCAGATGATTTAAATAGAAGGTAATGAAACCAAATAACTTATTAAACTAATTGAAAAAGCTTTTACCAACTGGTTCAAGACTTTATTAGGAGCAAATGCTCACGATACGTATTGGGGGATAGGAATATTATACAATGAACTAAAAGAAGGTAAAACATGAAGAGTCTCTTTTAAATTTTATTCATTACTTAAATCATATAATATTTGTATCTTAAAGGTAAATTATTTTTTTAAATATTATATTTTTTTATTTTTTAAAAAATTTTGATTTAATATCATTATTGATATAGACTCTTATTTATATGTTTTTTACTTTAAAGACTCTATATTGCTTATAATAAATCTTTATTTAATTTATTATAATACTCTCAATACAGGAAATATAAATTAAATGGATTTAAATTTATAAAATTAATTTAAAATCCTTTTCCTTACTATCATAACTTTTTGCAATTATATATGGTATTTGTATATAAACGTTGACATATATAAATTTTGTTTATAAAATTTGAATTATAAAATTTGAGTTATAATCATAAAAACGAATGAATTAAATAGAATAAGCTACAAAAAACAAAACAAACCACAGTTCTAAATAAAACAAAAAATAAAAAAGACCATATATGGCAATAAGTGTAGATTGGAAAGCAGTTAAATTATTGATAGTCTTCGTAGATTTGAAGGCTCTTATTTCGAAATTATCAATGACAGTTATGTTAGTTAGGAACTAACGGAGAAGCCAATTTGGTCTATGATTCGCATGTTGTTCAGGGGAGGTAATAGAATTGGTAATTGTTGAAAATACACTTAAAAAGAAATAAAAAGATAATTAGTTAAAATATTTAATTCAGAAAAAGAAAAATAAAACAAATATAAATATTATTTTTTTGATAAATACATAAAAGGAACCTCTGTGGCATACACGTATCACGTATAATTTAGTTAAGAAATTTACTAAATAGTTCAAATTTAATTAATATTAAATAATTAAATAGTATAGATTTATGCCGAAGAATTATTACAAACTTCTGAAAAATTATATTTCAAACAAAACCTTTGTAATTTTATTCAAGATATCAAAGAATGTTGCCAAGTAATTTTGTCTACAACGTTCCAGAAGTCACCATAGACTGAGAAAATTGAAGTGTGTAATTTTCGACCAATATAAGCTAGCTTATTCGAAAAAGCTGAAAAAATATACCGTATTATCTCTAATACAAGCCCTGGGCTTATAATTTTCAATACCCCTCATCGGGTGGGCTTATAATAGGGCATGGGCTTCTATTAGGGCATGGGCTTTTATTTTTCAACATCAAAATTTTATTATATCAGAAAAAATTTCACAAATTTCAACAAAAATTAAATATCAAAATCTATTGAAACATCACTTAGAATACCGCTTTTCTCTTCGTGTTGAGGAGCTAATCCCTATCTATCGTCTTTGATCACCAATAAGTCTCCATTTTCACTAATATCCCTCTATATCAAACGTTTATTATGCTTAATAAGACAAGTTATTAATCACATGAATACTAACAAACACATTTAAGTTAAATTAAATATCCTAAAAGTTAGTTAATCAATTAATAGGCCCCTAAATCCGATAGCCCCTTAATACTAAATCTCCTTCTTAAACACCTAAATTCTTATTAATCCCACATTTTCTTCATAATTGATAATAATTTCTTCATAATTTTCTTCATATTTTCTTCTTAATATTAAGCTTGAATCAGAACCAAGCTTTATTCAATTGGGATTCAGCCTCCATATCCATCTCAATCCCTTTCAATCACTTAATATCAGCACAAATCCATCAATATTAATTCAAACCTTCTTGGAGATTCTACCAAATCCCTCTATGTCACTCTTAATTCCTTGATAGCCAACGATATCCAACTCTCATTCATCCATTATCCTCTTAACTCCAATTCTTTAGATATCTTATTAAGTTTCTAAATTCCTCTTAATCCCCTTAATACCTCCATATTCTTCATACATAATCCTAGTTAATCCATCCACATCTCCCTATATTCCATCCAAATCCCTCTTTATTTAATTTAAGTCATTGAAATTTGGTTATCAATACTTTTAAGCGACTATAACAAAAATAATAGAAATATAGGCTTTCAAAAAACAGATGGGCTTCTATTGGGGCATGGGCTTCTATTAGGGAATGGGCTTTTATTTTTCAATACCCCTCATTGGGTGGGCTTCTATTAGGGCATGGGCTTCTATTGGAGATGGGCTTCTATTAGAGACAATACGGTATATTGAAAAAATTTTTAAATTAATAATAATGTAATTATTATCACACATCGACAGGCCATATAAAAATTTTTACTAAATTTTCTATGTATTAATTTAAATGTTCGTTTAAAATTTATTTAACTAATTTATTAATTGAACCAATTAACTACATTTAATTGTTTATTGCAAAACTATTATTGTTGCATATCATAAATTTATGAGAAAATATAAATAACATACCGTATTTATTCTAAATGAACGGCCGCATTCTTGAAGATCAGGTAATTCCAGAAAAAAGAAAAATGCAATATCTAAAAAGTGCATTAAAAGGAGAGCCATTGGCGCTCGTGGATCAGTATCCTCTAGAGGCAAAAAATTATAAAATAGTTTTAGAATTGCTGCAAAAGAATTTTGGAGATCAGGAGAGTATAAAGTGCAGTCTACATTCAGCTTTAAGACGAATGCCTCGTTCAGGAAAATACATACCTGAAATTAGAAAAACATTACGTAAAATTGAATCGATAATAAAACAGTTAGAAAACATGGGCGAAAATATAGAACACGAGCAGCTAATTTTAGAAATTGAGTCAAAAATGCCTAAAAGAATATTATCCAAAATTTATAGAAAAAAGTGAACAGAAGTAGGGTGTTTGAATTTGAATTAAACACACAAAATAATGAAAAAATTAGCATTGTTGCAAGAGGGACTGACGACTTAATAGAAAATTTAAAGAAAATTGACAATAAGATCCTTCAAAAGAATGAAAACACTTATTTAAATTCTAAAATGTTATATGATGTAAAGCGCATATATTAATAGGAATTGATTATTTAGGGAAAATAATGAATTTTGAAGAAATAAATTCTGGTTTTAATATTTTAAAAACAAAAATAGGCAACCTGATAATTGGAAAAGGACAAATTGAGGAAAAAACAGAATTGATTAATATTTGTCAAATAACGAGTGAGCAAAAAATTCATAATTGGTGGGAATTAGAGGGTTTCGGGATTTCCGATAATCCAACAGAAAAAGATGATGAATTCGCCAAAAAACATTTCGAAAAAACGGTAACAAGAGACAAAACAGGTAGATACGAAATCGAATGGCCCGTAAAAAATAAAATCGAAATTAGTAATAATTTATGGGTAGCAAAGAAAAGGTTAGAGTCCGTCTGGAATAAATTGAGTAAAAATCCAGATTTGCTTTTAGAATATAATAAATTAATTATTGATCAATTTAAAAATGGAATTGTTGAAAAATGTGAAAATAAAATAGAAAAAGAAATAATCCACTACATTCCGCATCATTGTGTAGTGAACGAGCAAAAGAAAAAGGTTAGAATTGTCTTCGATGCTAGTTGTAAGACAAAAGAAGGACATAGTTTAAATAATATTATTTTAAGAGGGCCAGTTCTCCTTCCGGATATCTGCGGTGTCCTATTAAGATTTAGAAATCAAAAAATAATGATTAGTTCAGATGTTAAGAGTGCATTTCACCAAATAAGTTTAAAAGAAAATCAAAGAAATTTCTTAAGATTTTTGTGGTTAAAAATAGGGTTGATCACGGTCGGTTAACCGAACCGAAACCGAAACCGAAAACCGGTGTTTTTGGCCAATAAACCGAAACGGAAAACCGGGGGTCAAAAACCGGCGAAAACCGAAAACCGGTGGCCTAAACCGACCGGTTTTTCGGTTTATAAAATACACCCCTCAGGATGGGATTTTTAGGAAAATTAATTAGGCATTTGAGTTTCCACAATACATTTTGCCAAAATAGTTTTCTCTTTTTCTTTGTCAATAAGAATATTTTATTATTGTTCTTCTTTTTCTTTGTCAATAAGAGTATTTTATTCTTGTTCTTTAGTTTTTTATGTTCCCAAAATTAATTTTTTTATTTTAGCTGACAATGGTGGCAAAAATTTGGAAATTCTTCGTTGAAGTAAAAATTGGAGGTGAAACAAAAAGAAAGTGTTTAAAATGCGGTGTCCATTTACCAACACCTAAAGACTGTTCAACTTCGAACATGATAAACCATCTTAAGACAAAAAATCATGAGGATTTCCTTAAAAATTATAAGGATGATGACATGGAAATGGTAATTTTTTATAGATTATTTTATTTAACATATTCACAGATACCAAAATTAACTTCTGTTTGGACGAAACAAGAAGCAAAAATTGACTTACAAAAACAATTGGATAGTCGTCTGGTTAAAATTATGGTTCGACAAAATATTGCAACCCCATTTTTTGATGATCAGGATTTACATGAAATTGTTAAGTTGGCTTTTCCAGATCAAAAGGTAAACCACAAAATTTTAACTTGAATATTTTTTATTTAAAGATATTTGGACGCAAGCATTTTACTCGCAATGTGATTCCCGTTATGGCAAATGAAATAAGAACCAATATATTAAAAGAGATAGGGGAGAATAAATTTTCTATTACAAGTGATGGAGTTTGGGGTAGGAGAGATATCATGGGATTTTGTTGGATTAAGAGGGGTAAAGTGGATATCTTGGAATTTGGAGATATTCCTACAAATTAGGGTTCAACATTTACGGGCATGTGGCTGTTTTCACGGTTACGGTGGTTGCGGTGGTTTTTGCCACCGGGATGGGGACAGTGACCCAAATCCTTGAATATCACTCATATCCCAAATCTTTGAAAATTACTTCAAATCACTCTCACCCATCGAAATCCCCCGTAATTGAGTTGGCAATATTCTTCCATTTACAATGTCACAAGCAAAAATTATTTGAATTATTGATCCAAAGAACAATAAGCCAGAAATCTTCCTTTACTGCGCCGCAGGCGAAAATTTTGAGAATTTTGGAAGATCAAGAAGCTATATTTCTTCCATTTTTCTCCTTTTTGGCGCCAAAAATTAAAATTTTTGACAAAAATGACGTTCGATATTTTTTTCGATATTTTATCATTTGGTCGGTCGATTGTTTCGATATTTAAATTTTTTCGGTCGGTATTTTTTCGATAAATATCGAAAAATACCGAATATCGAAAAATATCGAAAAACTCAAAATTTTCTCGGTCGATATTTTTCGATAAATATCGAAAAATATATATCGAAAAATATCGAAAAATATCGAAAAAAATCGTATCGAGCCGGGCTCTAATTTTAATTGCTACTGTCTATATTATTAACTATTTGTTTTAAAAATCTTAATTCTTTGAATTTCTCTTAATGTATTTTTAAGTAGTTATGCACTATTTATCAATTCTTGCCCATATATATTCTTGCTTATTCAATTCCTTGTTATTAAAATAAGTTCAGGCCTATATTAGATTCAATTACTAATAGTTTCGGCACTATTAAAAAATGAATCTTTTAATAGTAAACTTTATTCATTTATTAAGTCATAAAAATATCAAAACTGGTATATTTTATGCAAAAATTCATACACGTGTTAGCTGCTAAATTAATTTTCACATTTTTTTACTGATTGCATTTATATTCTATTTTTATAAAAAATTTTATTATTATTTTATATTCAATATATTTAGACAAAATTGATTTTATTAGTAATGATTTCTCAATATTATAAAAATATTTTATATGTGAATAGTTATTATATAATAGTTTAATGACCGGCTCTATATATAAAAATGACCATCTCTTTTAATAAAAGCCATGTTGCAAATATATTTGTGCGTAGATTACACAGATTGTGAATTATGTTAATATCTGCTAAATTAAATTAAAGATAGGATAAAATTTCTAGTTTGAGGCAAGTTATGCTAAATACTTAACTTCAAAGTGTAAAAATTATTCTAAAATTTATAAAAATTTCAATATATAAATTATATTATCATTTAAAAATTAATTTAAGTGTTACTTGATTATAAAACTTTTGTTGCATAAATAATTTCATATTAAATAAGATTTTTAGATTAAGATTATTTATTTAATTAACAGCGGATATATTTATCAAAGCATCAAGCATTTGTTGATGCTACATATATTAAAATTGCTCATAATAGGCAAGTATTAAATCGAAAATTCCGCAGTTTATTTTATCTTAGCTAATGAGATTAGTGTTTATTTTTAGATAATATTAAGTAATATTTCTCTCAGAAAAAACCATAGACGTCTGAAGGGTTGAGACAATAACTATGAATTTTAACAGAGAAAATTTGCTAAATTTTTATTAAATGTTATTCGTATTAAAATTTAATCCGTAGTTGTAAATATTAGATATTTGTAATTTTAATTTTTTTATCATTTTTTAGCATTATTATAATATAATTTATCTTTTTTTGCTTTAGTCAAGTGAAGGTGAATGGTAGATTCCTAACAACTTTGCTCCAAGTTTTAAAAAATTCCTCTCTTGTTTTTTCCTCTTATACTTAATTATTTTTTTAATAGGGGCATGTTTGTTTGTTGTTGTCTTTCACTTCTTTTTCTTCTTTCACCTCTTCCTCTTCTAAGAGGCGAAATTCTTCTATTTCGCTGCTCAAATGTTGTCGTTTGAATGGGCCTGAATTCGTGGCACCACTTTGATAAATATTAATACTATTTATCAATGCTAGACTCAAATATTTAAATCTCAAATAATATTTACTCAAACAATTATTTTTTAACTCAAATTTTTATTTTTATCCAACAAACAATTTTATATATTAGGAAAGGGTTAAGCTTAAAAGTGAGAAGATAGCTAAGAAAGTGAATGCATTATTTTGTTTGAATTTTATTTCCAACAGGTCGCGTCCCCAAGAGTCGCATCCTCAAAGGTCGCGTCCTCAAAAGTCGGTCCTCAAGTGTCGCGTCCTCAAAAGTCATATCCTCATTGTTGCGCCACGATTCGACTCAACTCGCCGAGCTGAGTTTTTTTAATTAAATATGATGCCACGCATTCACTTAGTCATATATATCACTGCAGACTAGCAAGGGAAATAGCGGGATTGAAATTTTGGATAAGTGAATAAGAGCGCTGACTAAAAAATCGTTTAAAAATAGGTCGCGGGTTCGAACATTTCCATGGTTAATTAATATTTTCTAATTAAATAAATAAAATAAAACATCATAAAAGCATTTTAAATAATATTTTAAGGGTATAAAATTTTTTCTAACTTTTTAAGTTAAAAACAGGTAAAATTTTGGAACTTATGCAGTTTAACTACACACCCCATTTATTCGCGAGAGAAAAAACATTTTATTCGCATGGAATCTTATTTAAATTTTTTCGAGTTTTCGTCTCTTTTATTCTTGTCTTTTTTACAATTATTTTAACATCTCAATTTAGTTTTACAAAAATGGACGAATTAAAAAATTTTAACAGTCATGACTTATTTCGAGTAATTACAAAGAATGATAACGATTTTTTGCAATGGCTTGCTGAAAAAAAGCTTATTTGGACAACTCGAAATTGTGAATGCGGGAAACAAATGGTCAAGCTCAACCAAAAGAAAAGTGCATGGCCCATTTGGAGATGTAATCAAAGAACGAACCATGGTGGTAAAATGCCTACAAAAGGTTTTTTGACGGTACGTTTTTTTCTGGCTCCCATTTGACACCAAAACAAGTGATCGAATTCACATACTATTGTCGATTGGAAGATGTTTTGTAGAGTTGTTGCTGCTTCGTATTTTTTGAATCATCCCGAAAAAATAGGGTTGACCATTTTGAGCCCATTTTTGATATTAGTAATTTAAAGGTGAAATCAGTAAAACCGTCGAGATTGACGCGACGATACTGTGCAAACCTAAATACCACAGAGGAAGCTGAAGAGTATAAAATCATATCTTGATATGTTCATTTGTTTTTTAACATTTTTGATTTATCCTGCGAATAAAATGTTTTTTCTCTCGCGAATAAATGGGGTGTGTAGTTAAACTGCATAAGTTCCAAAATTTTAAAAAATCGGATGTAATTTTTTTATATTTGGATTGATTTGGAGAGGTGTCATTAGAAAGAGCTCTGAAAAATGAATCGATATAGGGGTGGAAGAAGTTGATGCGACATTCGCGGGTCGAGTTACAGACTCCTAAAAGTTGAAAACCAAAGGAGGGACCCTAGCTGATTTTGAGGTCAAAAATTAAATTACACAAATTATAGCTCATTTGAAAGAGCTCGTCGAGCTGAGTCGAAATTCACCAAAATCTCCGTGATTAGCTTGTGATATAACCTATTAATTAAAAATAAATCTGTCCTGCTTTTGTCAATTGTTGATTTTTCTATCAGTAAAATCCTTTCAATTTTTTAAAAAAATGTGTAAAATTTTTTGAATTTTTCCTAAATGTTTATTAAAGAGTTTTGCAAAGAATAGGTAGAGCGATTTTAAATCTCACATTTTATAGCCGAGAGTAGTTTATAATCGTCTTTTAAGACAAAGACAAGTTTGTCTTAAAAGCCGCTTAAAATTACCATTTTTTAAATAAATAATTTTTAAAAAATATTTTTAAATATAAAACATTTAATTTTTGGAAAAAATAATAAATTAAAAATTTTTTGAACAAATAATAAAAAAATAAAATAATTTTTGAAGAAAAAATATTTTAATGAAAAATAATTAAAAAATTTTATTAATTTAAAATTTTGAATGAATATATGATTTTTAAATAAAAATTTTTAAAGTAATAGAATGCTTAAATAATAAATTTTGAAGAAAAAATATTTTGAATAAAAATAATTAAATAAATTAAATATAAATTTTTAAATAATTAATTTTTGAAGAAAAATCTTTTAAACTTTATTTAAATAAAAATTATATGAAATTAATTTTTCTGTTTTTCAACGTCTACATATGTAGTCTAAGCATTCCGGTAATAAAGATACCCAACAAAGGGAGTCAATGTGCGGGCGTAAATAGAAGTAAAAATAATAGAAATGAAATATATAAATAGAAAAAATATAGAAATTAAAATACTAAAATAATTGAAAGGTCGGAGACCCTATAAAAGCACTATACGCTTTTACATCTATACAAAATGTTTAGCGCTCCATTTACTATGATAATTTCGGGTGCCACAGGGAGTGGCAAAACCCAATGGCTATTAAAATTTCTTGCACATACTGATCAGCTCATAGATCCTCCCCCATCAAAAATATTATACTGTTTTGGTGAAATGAATGAAACTGTTTTTGAGCTCAAGGAAATGGGAATAACTACTTATAATGGGGTTCCTGAATCTGAATTAATTAAAAAACATCAACTTTTAATTTTAGATGACTTAATGCTTAATATTCAGAATGATTTTTTAGATTTACTTTTTACTCGAGGTTCACATAATTGGGGAGTAAGTGTAATCTTTGTTACACAATCATTATACGGGCGTGATATAAAGACTGCAAGAGCAAATGCACATTATATTCTTTTAACAAAAAACCCCCAAGGCCTTCTTCAAGTGCGAACGCTAGGTTCACAACTTTTCCCAAAAATGCTTAATTATTTTCTTGAAGCCTATCGCGATGCTACATCTAATCGCTTTTCCTATTTATTAATAAGCATGCATCCTAACACGGATGAAAATATGCGATTATCTACAAAAATTTTTCCCGGAGAAAAAACTACTATATATTTAACTCTGTAATATATAAGTACTCAAAAATTTAAAAAATGAAAATGCACTCATATAACTATAGTCCATACGTCAAAGAAAATTTTGAGTTTCTCCAAAAATTGGCAAAAACTACTTCTGAGAAAAAGAAAAACACTCTGATTCTTTCAGCAACTGCAGATCAAATCTTAGCAATTGTCGAAATTTGTGCTAATATTTTGAAGCACAATTTCATTCTAAGTACGAGACAGCGTAGAAAATTAGCTCAATTTGCGGATTTCTATAGGGCAATTGCACGAACTCGTACTGAAAATAGTGCCAGAAATCGCATACAACAAGGAGGTAGTGCCGCTCTAGCTGCAATTTTAGTACCAATTCTAGGTGCATTAGCGGAACATATAATACATAAATTCACTCAAGAATGAAACATACAAAGAAAATGATTATGGTGCCTGAAACCGAATATCATACACTTTTGTCTATGATTAGAGGTGAAGACTTTTTACAAAGGGAGAAGGCACAGACGGATGCCGAAATTACAATGACATTGAATGATCCAAAAATTTCCGAAGATGTAAAAGCAAAGAAATATAATTGGTTATATAAGAAACGTCGCCAACTCAAACACGAGTTGGAAAATCGTCCTCAAAGGGTAATTATTGACGATGGTAAAACATCAGAGGTTGCACCTTACCTGCAAGAATCAATATCTCCTACGCATAAACCTAAAGTAATAAACGAAGAGCAGGAAGAACCACGACCAAACATAGAACCTAATACTTTTTTAGAGGCATCATCTTCTAAAAGCAAAATCTTAAGAAATAAATTTTCCACACCCTTTAAAGGAATAATTGCAAAGAGATATTCTAATGAATTGGAAAATTATGTAAAAGAAAATGCTGAAAAGTTTAGAATACGCAAGAACGGTAGTTTTGAATCAAATATCCCAGGAACAATTGTAAAGCATAGCAATTTTACAGATGTTCTCGAATATGTAAAGGGAGACATATCTTCACCTCCTAAAGGTTTCAGTTTTCTATTTAATCGTCTTTCTAAGGATCCATTAGTAAGAGAAATGATTAGAGAGACGCGGGGAGAAAGTACTTCAGAGGAAAGCTCTGAAAATCAATCAGGCAGCGGGAAACGAAAGAAAAGAGTTCTTGTTAAAGTACGGCCTATAAATTCGCCTGGATTAATACGGCGAAAAATTAAATTTACTCCAAAAATATGGGAAAAACTTTAGACACCTTTTTAGAAAAAATATATTATTCGCTTAATTCTCCCGCTTCATATGCAGGAATAAATCGCGTCTATGAAGAAGCACGCCGTAAATATCCTAAAATAAAATTTCAGGATGTTTATGATTTTATGCATAAGCAAAGGGTGTACACAATGCATAGACCTCTAAGAAAAAAGTTTACCAGATTAGCCACTAGACCAAGCGGCCTGCACACAGATTGGCAAGCGGATTTGGCAATCTTTGATCAATTAACTGAACATAATGATGGGTATAAGTATCTTTTAGTATGTATTGATGTACTAAGTAGAAAAATTTTTGCTGTGCCTGCCAAATCTAAAAGATCCGAAGATATGATTGATGCGTTTGAAAATATTTTTAAACATTCAAAAGGGATACTTCCTCATAAATTATATACGGATCGAGGTTTAGAATTTGAGGCGAAGCGTATGAAAGAATATTTTAAAAAGAAGGATATTGATAAGCGGGTAGTCTATAGTCCCGATGTTCATGCTTCTATGGCTGAAAGGGCTAACCGTACTATCAAAGAGCGATTATATAGATATTTTAGCGAACAAAATACACTTCGTTGGAAGGAAGTTATTCAAAAAATTGTTTCAGGAATAAATGCATGTATTAATCGAACTACGGGCGTGACTCCAAATTCAGTTACATTTAAAAATGCTGGGGAACTATTTAATAGACTATATAAGGGTCTTAAAATTTTGCAAAATACTAAATCAAGCTCATTACTGGAGCCAGGACAAATTGTTCGTATCACAAAGGAAAAAGGTAAATTCGAAAAGGGATATTTACCTAACTACACGGACGAATTATTTCGCGTGCACATCAAAAACGACAATAGATCACCCATAACATATAAATTAAAAGATTTTGAAGGAAATTTAATCGAAGGGATATTTTATAGAGAAGAATTAGTACCTACACAAGAAGATACAACTCACTGCATTGCTGAAATTTTAAAAACGCGTACACTTAAAGGGATTAAACAACATTTTGTTCGTTGGATTGGATACAACGATAATTTTAATAGTTGGGTTAACGATAGTGATATTGTTCGAAGATAAATATGGACTCCTTTTATGTAATATTACCCTCAAATACAGGAGGCGTTGAAGGAAATACAACTTCCAAATTTACTGTTCGAATGCCTGACACGCTTGAGTTGGATTCAAGTTGGACTGTTGCACTGTCAAATATTATATATCCATTTTCCTTTTCATTACTTGGGGATTCTGAAGAACAAGAATCTATAACTGTTTTTCGAAGATATGGAAATGAACTCTTACCAATTCGTATCGAAATTCCAGATTTGTCCTTTGCTTCAGAAGAAGCATTAGAAGAGTCTATAAATGCAGTTTTGCTTGATGTATGGAAAAAGGAATTGGATCGCGAGCGAGAGGAAAAGAGGCTTGAAGAGAATAAAAAAAGAATTTATGGGGAATATCGTAAACGCCGTGCTGTTGAATCTATAAAAGAACAGTATGAAAAACATGGTTATATCGATCTTAACTCTAATGAACTAAATAAATTTATCAAGCTATTATCTGAAGAGGATGAAGCAATTAGTCCAAAACTTACGAATTTGAGTCCAGGTGAAGGAGATAGAAATATTCGTCTTTTGCCTCCTGCAAATCAAAAATCTCTTTACTTAAAAGTTATTGATAAATTTATTCTTCCTCAGCAGGCTCAATTAGAACCTGAGGAACATTTGGTCAAAAATGGCTATTTCGATTTGACAAAACAGATTGCATTTAATTTTATGAAATTTTTAGGTAAAGAAGGAATTCGTTTACCTCCTATAAGCCCTCTATCAGTAGAGGGTGAAGAGATGGTTAGATTCAATCCCCACGCCGATCAAAAAGAGCGGATCAAACAAGCCATTGAAAAGTTTAAGAATCCTCCTTCAGTTGATCAAACTAAAGAAAAGGTTGAATTGGCCTCTACTCCAGATACTGAAAAATTTATGTCTGTTGATCAGCCTGAAGAGAAAGTTGCTACAACTATTGATGAAGCACCTACTCCAGACGTAAAACAAAAAGAGGAAAAAATGCCTTCTGCCCAGATTATTTTCTCTTTAGATGGTGCAACTCAACAATTGGAAAAGGAGGGTTACTTCGATATGCCAAAGGACCGTGCTTACAAATTTATTCAATATTTAAATAAAGAAGTTAAAGGCGCAAAACTTCCAATTGTATCTTCAATATCAGGCAGCCTTGTTGTTCGATTAAAGCCGCAAACAGATCAGAAAAGTATAATAATAAATGCAATTAAAAGTTTTATGTCCCCAGTAGAACCCGCGGCTATTCAACAACCTGAAAAGGCAGATTCTGTACCATTTGATAAAGAAAGTTCAGTGAAAAAAACTCAAGAAAATTCTATTGAAGTTGACGAAGATACGACTGTCCCTTCACATGTCAACATTCAAATTGAAAATCTAATTCCTACGAATGAAAAAATAGTCCAAGAAGCTTCAGAGTTTGCACCTACAAATAAAACTAATACTAATATAACTTCTACGGATTATCATCCTATTCCAAAAGCTCCATCCTCTCCTACTACACCTGAAACAAATCCTATAATCGAAGCTCTACACACTCCTGAAAATCCAGTCGAGGCACCCGTGAAAACATTTATAAATGAAGAAAAACAAATTGAATCTCCAGCTAAAGATAAAACTCCTTTAGATGGAAAAAATAACACCCCTTTCACATGCAGAAGAGCCTGTTGAAAGGCCTTCCCTAACTAATGACCAAAAAACCTTATTGGATATGGCCGTTCGTGCAGCTACAAGGGCCTGGAGGAATAGTGTAGAGTTGGCAGAGCAAGCCCAAATAAATATGGAACTTGGTAACAAGTATTGGCAAAATGCTCGTATCAAGTATGCGCTTAAAGATAGTGTTATAACCTTAAAGGAGACAG
Organism: Meloidogyne arenaria; assembly: GCA_036172955.1. Lineage (NCBI taxonomy): Eukaryota > Metazoa > Nematoda > Chromadorea > Rhabditida > Meloidogynidae > Meloidogyne > Meloidogyne arenaria. Next base: position 69,566 of record JARQAB010000140.1, read on the forward strand.
GGGAAACGGTGCAATTAAGGAAAACACCAGAAAATATTCTTGGTTGGGTTAAAGCACAATTGATTTTGTTAACTAATCGTAAAATTGCAATAGAAAAATGGACAGAGGAATCTTTAGAGTACGGAAAAAGAGCCTCAGAAGCACAACTAGAAGCTAAAGCATCGGAAAGGAGCGGTAATGTTACCGATGCACGAAAGTCTGCAGATCGTGCTAAGGCCGCAGAAGGCAAGGTAAAGGAAGCAGCCAGTCAAGTTGAAGAAGCTGTTGCAGGACAAAAACGTTTATCAGAAGAAATTATTGGTAAAGTTGACGCGGAACTTGCAAAACAGGACACGGAAATCGAAGATACTTCGTCAATTCCTGTATCTCCAACTATTGAAGATAAAAATCAAAATTTAAAAGAAGAGAATATTGTTGAAGAGCATAATGATAATGAAGCCACAGCTGAAGAAGACGAAGAAGAGTGGACACCTCCATTAACTGAAGAAAAAAATATTGAGGGGCATAACGAATATGAATCACCTGAAGATACTGAGGAAGACACTTCACAAGAAGACAATCCGAATGAATCAAAAACAATAACAGACGAGGATGAACCACCCCCTTTACCAGATGAAGAAAATATTACTAAGGAACAGGAATTACCAACAATTATTGAAGAAATTGATGAAGACGAGACTCCGAAAGAATTACAAACAATAACCAATGAGGACGAAGAGCAATGGGAAGCTCCATTACCAAACGAAGAAAATATTGAAGTCAATGAAGAAGTTGGAGTTCAAACCAATAAGGATGAAGAACAAAGGACACCTCCATTACCCGAAGAAAATAATGAGTCACACGAAGAACATGAATTGCCAACGATTATCGAAGAAGAAATAGAGGAAGAAGACGAGACGCCGAAAGAATCTCAAACAATAACCGAAGAAGATTCTGTAAGTATTCCTTCTACGGCGAATTTAACAATAGAAGAAAATAATAATCCGTCTCAAGAGGATGAAAATATTCAAAGTGAATATCCACTGCCATCTCTTCCACGCCCTGAAATGTTAATTGGAGAACCTTCTGAAAATCCTTCGCCTTGGAAAAGCTTCTTTGGACATGGTGTTCCATCCAATGAAGACAAAACGAAAGAAAAAGTTCAAGATAAGGAGGAAAAAGAAGAACCTCCTAAAGAAAAGTTAAAAATACGCGTTGATGATTCAGATCCTAATGTAAAGAAAATGCATTTTGCTAAATATGCCTATCCTCCTGAATATCTAAAAATGCTTCTTAACTTTTCCAATATACAACTCGCCGATCCAAAATATCAATGGGTTTCAGTACATTTTGATAAATTGCATAAACGGTTCCATGTCTTCTTGCAAGGAAACGTACAATATATTCAACTAAGCCGTCAATTAGCATATACTCTCGGTTTTGCTTCTGAGAAAGTTCATAGTGGGCAAGTGGCAAAATATATGCCTGATATATCTGGAGGTGTGCGACAATTTTTGGTTTATGCACCAAGGCTCGTTGAAAATAGTATAATTGGAAACGTAACAGCGCCGTTATTGCGCGTTGTGAATGTAAATGGTAAGCCTGGTGATAGTATTTCCGAAGTATATATGACCGAGCATCATCACCGATTACAAGGCAAACGCCATTCATACATTACTATAGAAATTCGCACCCTAGCAGGAAAACTCGTAAAATTTCATTGGGGAACCTGTATACTTACATTACATTTTCAACGCTCTATATTTTAAAAATGACACATGTACCTGTAGATTTAGATAAAATAGACTGGGAGCCTTTTTTGGCCGCCCAAGATGGAGGTTCAAGATTAATAGAAGGAAGTCGTTATTTTCAAGGAACAAATTATCAAAGAGGATTTGGTTTATTAGGATCTGTTGGAAGGTTTCTAATGCCAATAGTCAAAAATTTGGCCACAAGTGCAGGACAAGAAGCTGTTAATGTTGGAAAAAATATTCTCGAAGATGTTTCACAAGGCCGTTCTGTTAGTGAGGCTATGAAGCAACATGGAAGCGAGGGGCTTCAAAAAGTAGGAAAAAAGCTTCAACAATGCGGAAAAGGCAAAAGAAAACGTAAACAAAATATTGCTATCAAAAATTTAGGGGAAAACCGCCGACGCCGCTACAGAGATCAACTCAGTTTAGAAGACTAATGAGTATATAAGCATCATAATAAAAAGAGTTTCCAATCAAAATGACTACATTAAAGAAAATTGACAAAGATAGTTCAGAAGGTATAGACAATCGTTTATCCTTCTTTTCTATTCCCTCTACTAATGTGGGTATTATTCGTTCGGCATATAAAGAATTACTGCCTCTTAATGCATTAAATCAATCCGCAGGCCCTTTTATTTTTCGGTACTTTGGCGACTCACTATATCTTGATTTGAGCAAAACCTATTTTAGTCTCGCTTTATCCTTAGAAAGGAAACATGCAACTAGTGATGAATGGGTTCCTATCTCAGACGGTGAAGCTGCCGATTTGAAAGGAGATAAATTTACAGGAGTTGCTCAATATTTAGGTCTTACATGGATTCGTCGTCTAACTCTTTCAATAAATGGTGTTCAATGTTATGATTCAGGTATTCACTATGCTTATAGATGTATACTTTTACACGAACTTGGAGCGAGTCGAGAGGTAAGCAAAGGTCTCTATGAAGCTTCACTTTATTATAAGGATGCAGCGGATAAGGATGCTTTTGATGGTAATGGCTTTAGATCAAGGGCTTCTCGTTTTGCTAATGGCCAAACTTGTAGATTATTTTCCCACTTAGATTATGATATGGCGCGTCAAAATCAGCTTCTAATCCCGAATAGCGATGTGATTTGGACTCTTTACAGAAATACCGATGAATTTCTTATTCATACTCCTAAGTATCGCATAGCTACAGGCGGGGAACTGATAAGTAATACAAACTCTTATCGTCTGCGTCTTCATGATATGAGAATTTATGTTAAGCAAGTCGATTTAAGTATGTCTCTAAATAATGCTATTTCTAGACATTTGGAGCAGTCTCCAGCTAAGTACGCTTATAGAAAAATAGAAATTCGGAGTGTATTTCTTGGAAAAGGTCGTCAAGAAATTACACATCCCGCATTCACTAGTACATGTCCTCGCCGTTTAATAATATGTTTTGTAGGTTCACCAGCATATACTGGAAATACTGCATTATCCCCATTTACTTTTGAACATGCAAATATCCGATCCGTTTCAGCAGAATTTGGTGGATTCCAATTTCCTGCGGTGCCATATGACCTTGATTTTGCTAAAGGTAATTTCGTTCGCGCTTATGTTGATACTTATGCTGGTATGGATCTAGATAACTGGCCAAATTCTGACCAAAGAACTCTCGATATCAGTATGAAAGAATTTTCAAAATCCTCCTGCTTCTTTGTTATACCGATGACTTCAACACTAGAGGACACGAACGGACTAGAATTAATAAGACAAGGTACAACAACCGTACGTTGTCTTTTCAATCAACCCGTCAAAGACACGGGTTACGAAATGATAATAATGGGAGAGTTCGATGCAATCATGTCCATAAATGCAGATCGCGTGTTAAGTACGGATGGATCTGTTTAAGATGAATTCTCTTCAAATTGAAACTATTTTACAACGATACAAGCCTTTAAATAATAAATTTATTGGCGTGTTTTCTTCTAATAATATTCCTAATATTGGAACTCAAAAGCCTTTTTGTTTTGTAGCAAATACGATGCGTAAAGGTACAGTTGGTGAACACTGGATTGCCTGTTATTCAGATAAACCAAATACATTGGAATATTTTGACTCTTTTGCCGAAGAACCAAATTGTGACATGAGACAGTCAATGCTTGCCAATTTTTCCTTAGTGAAGCAAAATAAATTTTCATTACAATCTCTCTTGTCAGATACATGTGGCCATTATTGTATTTGCTTCCTTATCATACGTTCGAAACAGGGTAATAATTTTTCATCTGTTCTTCGAAAGTTGCACTCAATACCTTCAGAAAGCCGTGATGCCGTTCTGAAGAGATTTGTCCAAAGATTAGCCATGTTTCCTAGTATATAAGATAAGAAGTATTTAATTGTATAATAAAAAATGATGTATCTTGTTATTCTTATTTTCTGCCTTAATGCGGTTTACGCTTACGAGCAAAACGATAGTAATATTCTTTATCCTCTTCATGGACCAATTCCTCCAAATGTAAATGCCTGCTTTATCGTTGATAGGGCTCATGCCCTTTCGATAGGGCCTTCAGAAAATCCTAATAAAGATATGTTTCTATTAATAGCTTATGTCCTCGATTTGGTACTAATTTTTGTTTTGGCTGTAGTGTTTAAGGCACATGTGAATTTAAGAAGAAATGGAAACGGCGAACTTCCTGGAATTAGGTTTGCTAAAGGACCCCTAAGTATATAAGGTATAAATAATAAGAGCGGAAGATAATCAAGATGCGAACAAGCGACGACACGTCAGGAAGGAGTGAATCTTCCAAAATATCTCCGCCCTTGAAAACGGGTTCTCTTCTTCAGTTGCTTTGTAAATTCAATGGAGGATGTACACCTGAATCATTGCACATCGAAATGAGAAAAAGATACAACGAAAATTTACAACACATACAAACACTTACAAGCATGACAAATGAAGATATCGCCACCGCGGGAATTGGACAACGTGAATTTTCTGATGGAAAACCTGGAAAGAAGTATTTAGTTACAAATCATTTGCGTCATATTCAGTTTGAAGTATATCCAAGTAAATTAACAATTATGGGCGCTGATCGTGTGTTTGCATTGCGTGGATACCTACGTGTGACTATTAGACAATATTTTTATGTTCGGCATCACATAGATCTCATCTATCCCCAGCTACCTTTGGTATGCGTTTTTGGCGGAAGAAACCACCAATATTTCTACCCTATTGAATGCTTAGACTATGTAGACTTTGAAGAAAAGAAAAATTAATTTCATATAATTTTAAGTTTTATTTAAATAAAGTTTGAAAAATTTTTATTCAAAAATTAATTATTTAAATATTTATGTTTATTTCCTCAAAAATTTTTTAAATAGAATAAATTTTGAGGAAATAAATATTAATTTTTAAAAATTTCTCTTCAAAAAGTAATTTTTTATATTTATTTAAATCTGAAAGAAATGTTACTTCTTTTAATTTTATCGGATTAAATTAAACTGTTTTGATACACATATATTTATTTAATTAAATTTTTATTCAAAAATTTTATGAATTACTATTTAGTTAAAAAATAATTATTTCAGCAGTAATTTACAATTTATATTTTTAAAATTTTTCAAAACTTATATTTCGAAGGTTTTGGTTTTTTGTTTTTTTAAATTTGCAAATTATTTTTCATTAAATATTTTTTCATCAAAAATTAATTATTTATGTACTATTTTTATTTTTTAAATTTCTTATATTTAAAAATTTTAAGTTAAAAATTATTTATTTAAAAAATGGTAATTTTAAGCGGCTTTTAAGACAAACTTGTCTTTGTCTTAAAAGACGATTATAAACTACTGCCGAGATATGAGGCTTCAAATCCAATAACCTCGTATTTGTATAAATTAAATAAGAGTATGGAAAAACAAAAGAAAATTATAGAAAAAGATAAATCGAGAACGTTTTTAATTAGTTGGCGTTCTGCTTCATTAAATGACATTTCGTTCGCTATTTTCCTTGCTAGTCTGCTTTAATATATTACATGAAATAGCTGAAATAAATCAAACTTATTCTGACTATGAATCAAAAAATTTATTATTATTTTTACTAAAGTACTTGAGATTTTTACAAAAGTATTTTTACTAAAATAATAATTAAAATAGAAACTCTTTGAATATAACATTAGTTTTACCTTTTGAGTAACGAATCTTAATTTGCGATGCTTATGACGTTCATATCAGCTTATTAGCTAATTAAAAAATATTTCAGTTAATTTATTTTTTATAACACAATGATAATAATTATTTAATACACATTATTAAAATTGTTTAAAAACACAATATTAAAAATTGTTCTTTGCTCTTCGCTCAAAAATATTTTTTTATTTTTTTGGATTTTCATTTGACATTTACACTTTTTAATCAGATAAAAGAAACTCCACGTTATAAATAAAATTAAATAAATGATTCTTTTCATATCGCAGTTCTATCAACAAAATGTAATAGCTATTTTTTAAATTTTTCTTTATGGGAAAGTGGATAAATTATACATAATAACATTTGCTTTTCTAAATTGATTTTTGTTAATATGATTTTAATTAATTTTTTCATCTGGATAATATATATAACATTCTTCTAAAATTAAATATTTAACATATCCAAAAAATTTATTTAACCTTTTGATGATACATAATTCAATTAAAACAGAAATTGATATTGACAGCTTTAAAGCTAACGAATTTTTGTATTGAAAATTACTTATATTTATTTAACAATAATGAATACGTTAAGTGATTTCAAGAAATTGTGGGCTCTATTAATAATTTTAAATTTTAACTTGATGCAAAGAACATAAAAAATTTTGGAACAAGTACAAATTTGATGATTGCTACAATTTGATGATTTCTAAACGCTCTTGCATTTTGTGCTCTACACAAAATTCTAAGGCGAATTTTTTCAATTTCAAATGCATTTGTAAAAAATAAAAGAAAATATTGTTTTTGATTTACTATTCTATTTTAAAATTTAATAGTTGCCGTTTGATTCCTACCAACTCTAATTTGCTCGAATTTTCATATATTTAGATAAAACAAAAGCTCGCTCTGTATCGTCAGCACCAAATTTTGTGCTTGGCCTAATTCACTCGAGGCACTTCAATTATAATATTAATTTAATTAGTCGTGCTAATTAATTTAAAATAAGGCATTTGTTGTGCCTTAATTTGTTGTGTCCTGACTTCAATCTAACTTAGATTCAGGTATAATTCTATGAAAAAACTCTAAAACTAAAAAATGACAGTGAAATTGAGTTCTGGAATGAATCATTAAAAAAATGAAATAATTTATTTTATAAAAAATAACAAATATGGGATTTAATATTTACATATATCCGTTTTATTTAACTATCTATTAAAAAATTATTTTTTAATTAATTGGAAATTCCCACTACCCATTAAAAATCCGCTCAGCTCTGAAAAACAGTTCCATGAATGTGTTCAATCAAATGTGAAAGATTTAGGCCTATTATATTAAGAAGTTTCCGAAATTTCATATGATCTATCAAGTGCCCATAGCTCTTGGACGAGTTTGCGAGCCTCCATGACTGGCGCCGAAGAGGCGTTAACAGTAGTGTTCACGAGCCCTTCCTATTAAAAATATTTTTTACTAAACAACAAAATTTCAACCTATCAATAATAAAGATGAATAAGAAATTATTCATCAATTTTCATAAATTCTAATGTGTTATAATATAAAACATTCTTAAAATTTTAAATTTCTTTATTAAAAATCGAATAAATATTTAAAAATATTGGACTATGAAATTTTAAGAAAAAATCCTCTGCACTCGAGAATCTTCATATAAATTTAAATTTTGTAAATATTAAATATTAAATTTAACGCAGTTTATTGTCAAACAGAGATTGGAGGAAAACAAATATTTAATTTATAAAGACAAAAAACTATAATGATTGTGGAATTTACACTATTTAGTTAAATATAAAAATAAAGCCAGAATATACACACTATTTCAGAAGAAAAATTTGTTTTGATCACCTTGGCCCTTGATTTCTAATGTGCTTTTAATTTTTAAATTATTATCTTGTTAATTTTGCTTCAAAAATCTGTTAAAAAATTATATTTTATGGGAATCTGTAAAATAGGAAGAAAAAAGGAGTAAGGAAAAGAATAAAAGAGAAAAAGAAATTTTTGATTTAGTTAGAATAAACTACATAGAAAAAATATTGAGAATTTACAACAATTTATAGAATCATTCGAGAGACATTCGATTTCAAAGTAATTAAATTTTAAAATATAAAAAATAATTACAAATAAGTTGGTCTTTACACCAGTCGGTCTATTATATAGGAGCTTTTAAGCATGTATATATTTGCAACGATAATATTTAAGTTAAGAAAAATAGAAAATTTTGATTAGGTTTGATTCTAAGGTAGACTTAAGAAATTTAATATTAATTTCCTCTATATTATAGTACATTAGTTTTAAATTTAATTGAAAGTGTTATATTTAAATTAAATAAAAAAAGATTTTTAAAACAAAATTTTAAAAATATGGATACTTATTAAAACTTTAAAAATTTATGTTTTTTTAATAAAATTAATATGTAGTTTTTGACAATTATATTAATTAATATATTTTTTATATACATATAAGTAAATTTTTAGTTGAATAGAGAGGTTTCAGTACAAAACATAATACTTCGGAAATAGAGTATGACATAGTAAAAACTTTTATATAAATTTCTATTGAAGGATAATTCAATTAGTCAAATTAATTGGAGACTACTTTATTTATCGTTAACATTTTCGCCAATATATGTAAATGGAAACCATTATGCATGTGCGAAGCAATGTTATGGTACAAAAAAATAAAATTTTGGATTCGCTAATTATCCAGGTGATCGTGAATAATATCTATAAATTTAGGGCGCTTAGATACTACTGTAAGACATGATTGGATTATGAGTCACAGTCTTGGTAATTGGTTATAAACCGACATCATTGTTGTCGCATTCTATAGGATTTGATCAGTAGAGGACTTTTGATAATAAATGAAAATAAGAATTAAGCAACAAATATAAATAGTCAAGAAATAAAATGAAATTGCGCAAAATGACTTTAATGTGAGACTTTTTCACGTTAATGTAAATTTAGAATATTTCATTAAACTTCATATATACGTAATTTTATTTGAAAAAGCTAGAGACCTTCTTCTCCCTGTCTTGCTTTGTAATCAAAAAGAAATTATTTAAAAAAATTGATAATGTTAACAAAAGATAAGCAATTTATAAAAGATTTTTATTTAAATAAATGTTAAATTATATAAAACTAAATCAGTCCCATTTAAAAAGTTTGACCAAGAAATATTTTATGTTTTTAAAATTTTAGCATAAGTTGGATGAAAAATATATTGTTTTCTTATATATAAAAAATTAATGAAAGCGTCGTATTAATGGAATTAAAGGATGAAATAAAAAATGTAAGAAAATATACTCATGTGAAATTGAGGAAATGAAAATTAAAAAATTAATAAATTAAATAAATCTATGAAGTGTAAATTTTTCTGCCATTTCTGGCGGTTCAAAGCAGTTTATTATAAAATACATTTACAAAAACTTTCAAATAAACCTAAACTACAGAAACGGTAATTATTTTAAATAAAAAAATTTTTTAATTGTTTTAAGTAAATACAACAATAAATAAAATTCTGAAAAAATGCCTCCGTTTAAAAGAACTAAAGAAGATCACAGGAAAAGAGCATTCTATTACAGGAAAGTATCATCAACGAAGAAAAAATTTTTACTGATAAAGAAATTATTTTAAGAGGTAGATTCGAAATGTAATCTACTCAAGAGACAACACATAATCTTTCATGAAGATATTATGCACATATTTAATATATTATATACTTTAGATACAAGTAAACTTTAAATTTTTCAAATATTAAAAATTTTATAATATTAAAAATTTTATAAATTAAAATTTTTAGGAAATTAAAAAAAATTTCTATACAGATTTTTTAAAAAGATTTTTCTATAAAAAATTTTTATATTTTTATAAAAAAATATTTATAAAAAATTTTTATTTATACATGAAAATTTTTTTAATTAAAAATTTTATTAAAAATTTTTTCTATATAAAAATTTTTTCTAAATTTGAGATGTAAATGATATCCGTTACAAAGCGAAGCTAGGTACATTTGATGCTTCAAAGTGTGCGTACCTTTTTAAAAACAACAACAAAGAAGAGGAAAATAAGGAAGTGAATTTTAAATCAAGGAATTTTTGGAATTAATTTTTTGTTTAAAAAAATAATCCTTTTCAATAAAAAAAATATTTTTTATTTTTTCAAATACCACCACCACTTAAGTTTCTTTAATATGATCAATATCAATTTGAAGCTCAGAAAAGTCAGGTTTATGGGTCAATAATAATTGTATATAGATATAATTTTAAATTAACTGTGTTTTATATTTTTTATAATAATAGAAATTTAGAACTTTAAAGAATTAATTATATGGAATACATTTTTAAAGAGAATAAAGATTTAAATAAGTGTTTCTTAATGGACAAATTATATTCTTATTTAAGTTATTATCAAAGTTTCAATGTATCTAACTTGTAAACATTTGTAAATTTAGAAATTAAATTTTATATACATTCCGATCACTCCCAAATATAGACTATGATAAAGATATAGACTTATTATCATAGATTGACCCTATAATAAAAGTATTTAAGCATAAAATATTAAAAATTAAAAAATAATTAATTAAAAAACATAAAATCTAGATCAAGAGGACGCTGTAAATATATAAATAAGCTAATTTAAATAAATATGTATAAGCCATGAATGTAATTAATTAGAGTGGCGTAAATAATTATAGAAAATTAATTGAAAATAATTATAGAAAAATTATATATATTCAAGAAGAACATCCGGATCCTTCAGAAAAGAAACAACTACAGACGTGGACATCGATCTTTTGGATGCGAGAGAACGGGAGCCACTAGACAGCCAACGCACGGGACACTGAAGGGAGCTGATCGTAAGTCAGATTGAAATGTAAGCATTACTAGATGATTATGTAATAAATGTGTGATAGATAGTGTTAGTGGTAAATTTTTTGTTTTATTATGGTATCCCCCTTTGTTTGATCCTTTGTATTTTGCCCTTTATAT